>JAOTOM010003512.1:0-161826 GCA_034440615.1 Ashinkailepas kermadecensis
GAAATCGCAAAGACGTGATGGTTCTACCTCGTAGTCCGAGTCTAGGTCGAGTCTCGAGCTGAGTCTCGAGCCCCGTCTCGAGCTCCCCCGTTTATTTTCATTTGCACTCATATATATACACACGAGTCCGCCCACGTAAGTACATTGACGGCATGCAACCCGCACTGCTATTGGCTGGTTCTACATAACACGCCAACCCGCAAGTGAACCGGGCCGTGATTGGCCCGACACGCCAGCGGCCATTGCCCTCGCTGGACGTTGCTGACTGTTGATTCGCCGCAGGTCATGGGTTCAGTTCTAATGCACTTCTCGCACGCTGAGATTGCAGTTTTGCACGGCAGCCTGGCTGCTCGGTCGCGTGGCAACCAGCGATGATTTGTGGACGTACCCGACTGGTGGCGCCAGTAGCCTTGTGGTATGCGAACTCATCGACACGAGCTCCGGTTCTTATCGGTTATAACCTCGTAAGGTGATCTCATCGCGGTGGCTAATAATCGAACAATGCGAGCGGCACTTGGCCTTATCTGTGATAGATCGGGTGGGCCGCATGCCTGACGCTCTTGTTGTGACAGGTGTGTGGGTGCTTCATGCGGCCCCATCGCGGTGACGCATACAGTACATTCCAGAGGCTGGCTCGTTCGTATTAACTTTAACATCGTTACAGCCACAACACGAGTTCTAACCTTGCGAATGCGGATTGTCCAATTCGATTCTGCAATCCATTAGATTATCAGCGGCCTTGATACATCGTGAAATTGCGTGGTGATACATACACTTTTTATTTTATACGATTGTTTCAGTTTTCTACATGGGTTAAACTACTGGGATTTGTAGGGTTCCCAACTTCCCTGGTCCATGTTAGTTACCACGTTACACAATGATCCCTAAATAAGCATGGCACAAAATCCCCTAAATAAACATGTTACATGACATCCCCTAAATAAATGTGGTACGAAATCCCCTAAATAAACACATTACATGAAATCCCTAAAAAAACCCCTTACATTATTTACACGAGGTTATTTACGACACGACACTCACTACGTTATTCCAACTATAGTTCAGTCCGTAGACGACGAGCGACCACTGCTCGTTGTCTGTCACCTCTGCACTTTTTCTCCTTTATCACTCAGTCGGGCTTGCTACGTGCCCTTCTATGAAACGATGGAACGCCTGGTCTTGGCGTTCCTGACGGTTTGGTTCCGTCGGGAGAACCAGAGGCGGCATTGCTGCCGCTGCGACAGGGCTGGCCTGTCGCCAAGTATGCACCCTCGTGTAGCGTGCCAGGAGCTGCTGACGCCTACGACGGGCGTCCGTTGCGGCAGCAGCCAGTAGGTCTGCTGCGGTCTCTGGTCCGGCCGCGGCGGCAGGTTGCTGACTGGGACAGATCGGCATGTCCGGCGCTGTCGCTCCTGCGTCAGCCGACGCAATGTCGATGAGTTCTGGTTCCGGTACGGCTGCACCGGGACCATCAGCAGCCAGTCGCTGGGGTGGAGTGTCCGGATGCTCTTGGCAACGTTGGCACTCCCAGGGCCCTGGTGCTCCGCACACGCACCAGACCACCTGGTCGCGATAGCCGGGCGGCTTCGTAGATCGTGGTCCCGGTCGGCCTTGTGGTCCATATCTGCTAAAAGGTAATGGCGTTCTCAGATTTCGCATCCTTCTATACAGATCAACGGGAAGATGACCGAGCTCCTCCCAGGTCATTTCCTTGGGGGCGAAACCCTCCCATAGACAGAGATATTCTTCATCACGTGCCCCACGGCGACGGGCAAGTACTTGCGTTATGTTGAATTCCATGGTGAGAGCCTCGTCTCGATGCGCTCCGTCCGACGTCCTGAAGCAGTCTGGTGCTCTCGTCAGATCATCCCTAGTGGTCAGCTCGGTTCACGGCCGAACAATGAGGACGTCTTCGCCGGAGGTCATGGGGGAAGGGGGATTGAGGGGTGACGTGTTGGTTACGGGAGCAGAGCTTTGTTGATGTTTCACCATCCAGTACACAATGCAGCACGCTGCTGCTATCACCACGGCCGCTGGGACCATTAGCGCCGAATGATTCAGTTTAGATTGATATCCAAGGTCTCGTGCAGTCTGCAGTTGCAGCTGTAGTTGGGACATCGGAATGTTGACGTCTGGTAGGTTAGACAGGACTGTGTACTCCGTGTCGGTCTCTGGCTGACGTAACTGAGCATGGAGGGTTCGCATAGTCAACTCGGCTAAGCGGGATAGCTGTTGGTGTATCGACTGGACGTGGTTCACGTTGAAGCGGGAGGTCTGGGTTTTTATGATCGGAACTCTAAAGTATGGGGATAATAACGAGCAGCCATCTCTCAAATGTACCAGCTGAGTAGTATTTGTGGTGGTAAAGTCTGATGTGCTGTTTTCGCAGACTGTTTGCACCTTTATCGGAGTTCCGGCGACAATGAGCCACATATTTTGATCAACCTCCAATACCTTAGGGGTACTTTTCCTTGAGACTAGAGTTTTACATTGTGAGGTTATTTCAGCTGAGTCCTGGAAGTAGAGTGCTTTTACACAAGACGTAGTGGTGGTAGTGAATCGCTCTGCACTATGGAAATGGCAGAATGATAACTGACGTTTTAGACAGATGCTGATATTCTCGTCAATTTCCAGATATCTAGCTTTATCCTTGCTAATTGCTAGGTATTTGATTTTTCCTGTGTCGTATCTCGTTTCCAGTGGCAAGTGGCGGCTGGGTAAGTTTACATTGAACACCTTGAACACTTCAAATTGGTCTGGGATCGTTACTACCGGAATGGGCAGTAGTACGTATGGGTTTGTTTTCATCATTACCAAAGAGGTGTGTATCATCAGGTAGTATTTTTCTACTTCGTCGGGACTGTAAGGGAGTGCTTTCTCGCTGGGTAATGCATTTTTGATGTGCGTCAGAAGGTCACACAATTGGGCTGGCTCAATAAACGAACGGGACAAAATCCCGTGTGCTATTAAGCTAAGTTGGAGTTGTAATTCCGACTGTTGTACACTGGCCTGCTGGATAATGGCGCCAGCTGTGTCAATTACTTTTGTGATTTGACTCTGTAGTTTGATGTACGTACTTAGGCGTTGTACTTCGTTCTGTTCGAGGTTTGCAATTTTATGAGTGAGATTGTTTACCAGTTGGCTGATGTGATTAATTGCATTTCGGTTAATCTGGACCTCTTTTGCTGTACGGTTCATTAACGCTATACTTTCTCCCAAGACGTGTATAATTTGATCGTTGTTCACTTCCAACGTGTTCAATCTGTTGAGGACTGCTTCTAATTCAGCATCTGTCGTAGTTCCAAACATAAATGACAACGCTTCTCCGACGAATGGTAGCACTGATCTTTTGTGCCTATTTACGTTGTGTGGGTCTGATGCTCGAACTGCTTCCAAGATGTCTGCTATTCTTAGTCGGAGTATAATCAGGCGGTCGTGGAGATGGGACTTTACTTCATAAGCGTATGGAAAGCGAGGTTGATCCGTTAAATATTGTTTTACTCTTTTCTCGAACACATGTAACGTATGGTTCACGTTGAATAACAGGTTCGACACATCGGTTTTCGCGATCGGTACATGCACTTTCCACGTCTCATGCGTGGCGTATAACACTCCGCGCGGCAAGAACAAAGCTCCGTGGGTAGGTTCACATATAAGGATTAATAGGATAAGGAGCATTTTGACCACCGTTGACATTCTGTAACAGAGTAACACTGGTGTCACAGGAGACAGCAGTTGAGTGATCGACACGGTATCTCACTCGCTACGCTACGTACTGATATTGCGCATTCTATTAAGGATGACGTCACCGCGTCACCGAATGGTTGCTTCACTGAGCCTGTTATCAGCACGTTATACCAATTGTCGTGACTCACTGGTACACATTATACACCATTACTGACTATTCCCACATCGACGTAAACATTTCCATTTGCGTTTTCATCTGTGCCATCAACATGGCGTTTTGTTTCTCCGCAAAAGCTACTAATGCCGAAGTCTTACGTTGCTTCAAGCTTATGGATTCCACGTCTGCATCGTACTCTGTAGACGACGTATCCTCATATATTTGCTGTTTGTCGGGAGGGCAATCATCGTCTGACGTTAGTTCTAATTGCCGTTTTTCTGGAGCAACACCTGGTGGGCTCTCTGCTGATTCTCTCAAACGAAGGGCCAATTCTGCTAGAGGTACATTGTCTTCTGAGTCACTACTCTGAAGTTTTGTGCATTTCGTTGTGCGTGGCTGCGACTTTTCATTCTCCGATTCGCTAGACGTGGGTAATGGGCGTTTTGCTATTCGCCGGGATAATTCGGCCAGTGGTAAGTCGTCCTCGGACTCACCGGTACCTGGGAGTTGACTTGGTTCGGCTAACTGGGTGGGTGATGATTCAGCTTCTCGTCGGCCTGTCTCGACCGGCGGGTCTGGCCTTGTGCCAGTTATGTCTGGGGCCCGTGTCGGCATGTCGACGTCATTGTCTGCTGACCCTACTGGCCAGTCCGTGTCCATGAGCTCATAGCCACAACTTGGCTGCTGGCTGAGTTCGGCTTCCGCGCGCTTAGCTAGCCTTGATGGCTGGATACGTTCGGGAGTGATGCGGTCGGGATTGGACCGTTTATTGATATACTTCAGATTAATCGGCTCGTCTACATCCTTCGTGGGTTCCCAGGCGGTTGTGGGGTCAGCTAAACGTAGTTTTTGTACGTGTACCAGGCGAGTTTTTCCCGTAACTTGACTTCGAATAATATAGTTAACAGCGCTCACCTGTTTAATTATTCTGTAATACGGTTTCCACGGCAAGGCGAATTTGGGTGAATTACCAGGACGCACTGTAGTGTCGTAATAGTACACTGGGTCTCCTATTTTAAAACTACGCGGCTTCGCTTTTCGGTCTGCATACTCTCTATTCTTTTCGTGACTGGCAATGATATGTGATTTTACGTGACTATAGGCTTCATGTAAATTGGCTAACATTTTTGGAACGTAGTCGTCTCCGTAGTATTTAACTTTGGGTTGCAATAAATTATCTAAAGGGAGGACGGGGTCACGACCGTATAGCGTGAAGAAGGGTGATATTGTTCCTGAACTTCCAATGTTTGCTGTTCGGTAGGCAGCTAAAGTGGCAGGTATTTTTGTGTCCCAGTCGTTTTGGTTCAGGTTGATTGATTTGGCTAGGATATCGTTTTGTACCCGATGGTACCTTTCAACTTTTCCATTCACAGAAGGTCTATATGCACTGGTACGAATATGTCGAATGTTCAGGCATGTCTCTAGTTCCTCAACGATTGTGTTTAGAAATTCCGTGCCTCGGTCGGAAAGGATTATTCGTGGGCAAGAGTGCCGTGGGATAATTTCCTCCATAAGGATTTTGGCAACGGTCTTGGCGTCCTTGCGTGCCGTGCAGAAACTTTCCGGCCATGAAGAGAAGTGGTCGACAATGGTAATTACATACCGGTTACCGTTTTCCGTTTCTGGATATGGTCCACAAGTGTCAATTCCTATCATTTCGAACGGGTAATGTGGCACAGGCATTTCCTGCATTGGGGCTGGAGCTGCCTTCGCTCGTCGTCCTGTACACGATACACAAGCTTTTATGTATGCTACAGTATCTCGCCACATACCACTCCAATAATATCTAAACTTCAATTTTTCATACGTTTTGACCAATCCCATGTGTCCTGCAAAAAAGCCTTCATGAAATTCTTTGAGTAATTCTTGTCTCAAACATTTTGGCACGCATAATTGTAGTCCAGGGAACGGTCCACAGCGTGGTCCTTCGCTAATTTTGTAAATGAGTTTGTCTAACTCCATATAGTGTAAAACTACATTTTTATAATCCGCGTGATTTTTATCGTTTATCATTTTCCGAATTTTTCCTATTTCCTCGTCTGTTCGCTGAAGTAAGTCAATATTTTCCCATCTTACTAATACATCCTTGAATTTTTCTTCTCGACTCAATTCTTCCTCCGGTTTACTGAATTCGGTTCCCTTGAAGTCTCCTATGGGAACGTGGTCGGAATCGATTACATTTATTTCCTGATTGGTTTCACTTATACGGCTGAGATGATCTGCAACAACATTCTTTGAGCCTTTAATGTATACTATTTCACAGTTGTGCTCGGAAAGCATGATAGCCCATCTCTGTATCATTGGGTTTTTCATCTCTGAAAGATTTAAAAATGTAAGTGGTCTGTGATCAGTCAGGATGGTGAATTTTGATCCCAGTAAGTATTGACGTAATTTTGAGACTGCGTAAATGACGGCATATGTCTCGAGCTGCACAATCGGCCATTTTTGTTGTGTTTCGTTAAGTTGTTTAGACAAATATTGGATCACTTTCTCTTCTCCATTGTGTTCCTGTACTAAAACTGCTCCTACCGCTCTCAGTGAGGCGTCGGTATACAACTTATAGTCTTTTGTGACATCTGGATAAGCCAGTACTGGTGCAGAAGCCAGCTTGTGTTTTAGTGTTGTGAAAGCGTTTTCGCAATCATTGGTCCAATTGAAGGTTGCATGTTTCCTCGTTAAGTCAATCAGTGGTGTGGCAATCTGGCTAAATTTGGGGATGAAACGTCGATAGTAAGAACACATGCCGATAAATGATCGGACTCCTTTCACAGTAGTCGGAGCTGCCATGTACTGGATAGCTTCTACCTTCTCCGGGTTTGGCTTGATGCCAGAGGCTGATACTACGTGTCCAAGATATTGTACTTCCTTTTTTAGAAACTCACATTTTGATAGTTTCAATTTTAACTGTGCTTTTCGCAGGCGTCGAAAAACTTCCTCCAAATGAGCTAGATGTTCTTTGAATGTTTTTGAATATATTATTATGTCGTCGATGTATGCTGTTGCGAATTGATTCTGTATTCCAGATAGGACTTTGGACATCACTTGAGCAAAGAGGCTCGGAGCGTTGCAGATTCCAAAGGGCATTTTTCTGAAGTTCCACAAACCCATGAAGCAGATAAAGGCTGTCTTAGGTATGCTATCTTTTGCCATTGGGATTTGCCAATATCCTGACTTTAGATCCAGTGACGAGAAGAAGTTTGCTCCGCCTAGAGACGCGAGAATATCTTCTATTAGTGGAAGGGGATAGCTGTTTTTCTTCGTGATATTGTTTAATTTCCGATAATCGACAGCAAACCTGTTCGATTGGTCTTTTTGCGAACTATTACGATGGGTGCAGCCCACGGACTGTCGGATTCCTCTATTATACCAGCTTTTAGCATGATACGTATCTGTTCCTCCACATATTTTCGTTGGCTAAACGGCGTTTTGTAAGGCGGCTGACGGACGGGAGCGTGGTCACCAGTCTCTATCTCCATCTCAGCAAGGTCAGTTGTACCGAGGTCGGCGTCACTCGCGGCAAACAGGTCAGCATTGGCTCGTAACAGCTGTTCGAGATCGTCCCTGTCAGCGTCGGTCAGATGAGCCAGTCGCGCTTGCTCAACTGGGTCAGTGGGTGAGGTGGTCGGGGCTAAGTCAAGGTCTTGTGGCACGTCAACAAGATACTCCAGATCCGAGTCATCTATTCTCTCAGCATAGGCGATCACTTGATTGTTATACATTGTGAAGTCTCGGGTAGACGTATTTATAATTCTCACTGGTAGTCGCTTATGGCGGTCTGGTTTTGCCACTATCTCGGCTATGATTAAGCCTGGCTCCTCGGAAATTACTGGTGTATTGTCCAGTGACCTCACATAGCACGTTTGATTCACTAGTTGCGTCCTATTCACAGCTGCCAGACA
Organism: Ashinkailepas kermadecensis; assembly: GCA_034440615.1. Lineage (NCBI taxonomy): Eukaryota > Metazoa > Arthropoda > Thecostraca > Neolepadidae > Ashinkailepas > Ashinkailepas kermadecensis. Next base: position 7,744 of record JAOTOM010003512.1, read on the forward strand.
CTCCACGACCGTATTGGCCGGGATAAACGTGCGTCCTTTGATCCTGACTAGCGAACTCGCCTTTTCGCTAATCGTGCGCTGCTGAGGGCGAAGCGGAATCATACTACCTTCGATACACAAGGCTTTTTTCTCGAAATCTAATTTTGCTCCGAACTCCGTTAAGAAATCGTTTCCTAACATGCATTGTTGTTTCAGTCCTGCTACAATTTGAAAGCTGAATGGTTTACTGAATTTACTCATCTCGACTCTAAATGTTCCTACACCAATGTTTTTCAAACGATGCCCGCTTGCTGAAATGAGTGGGATGCGGTCTTTTGGGTCCTCTGAAAATCTGAGAGTCTGTTTTTCCGTGATTTTATCAAAAAGTTCCTTTGAGATTAAGGAAATATCGGCGCCCGTATCAACGAGCGTATAAGCTTTTTGACTTCCGACTTTGATCCAGCACATGGGAGTGTTGGGTTTAACACGAATGTGCTGTACATTTTTGTGGTTCAAGTTCTGTTTCTGCGGGTTTCGCTTCCTACGGATGTTTTTTCTTTCCTTACTCTGTGGTTTCTGATTCCAATTAGCTCTAGCTCTACCGTGGTGGTCGTTCACAGCAGAGCTCGGCCGTTTCCCGTTTCTCTAGGAGACGTTGGGCAGGAACGACACTGCCATCCCACGTGACCTACCTTGGTGCATCTGTGACAAATGGGTCGGCCGTCCGGGGTCCATTGATATGAGGGATTAGGCGGGTTTGGCGGTCGAGGTTTCCAAGTCGCGGGGCCGAAAGAGGGGCGCGGCATTGGAGGTCCATAGTTGGGTCGGGGAACGTACGGTCTGGGTGGTCGCGGGTATGGTGGATAGGTCGGGGTGAATACACGTGGTCCTGATTGTGGCTGGGTTTGTGGTTTCGGGGGGTCCAGTTTTTGAGCTGCCAGTTTTGATACAGTCTCTCCTTAGGGATACTACCAGTTTCTCGATTTTGTCCAACCGTTCATTTCCACTTTGTACCATGTCAACTTCCATGGGTTCCTCATCCGTTTTCTGTGATCCCCGACATAATAAAAATGTTTTCAGCAGTTGCTGTTCATGCACAGCGAATTGAATTGCCTCCTCAAGGGTCTGAAAGGTATGTCTATATAATTTTTCTGCTAGCTGTTGGCTTTGTACTCCTTTGTTGAACACATCTAACAAAATTTGTTGGGTAGCGGGGCTATCAATGTCTGTATAAGCTTCCTTGGCTAGTGAAATGATTCTCTCAGAGTAATTCTGAATCGACTCAACGCGGAATTGTTTTGTTCTTCTTAAGTTTTCTTGAGCGTTTTTCTGATCGGCAAGGTCAGAATAGCGTTCCTTCATTAATTGTTTAATATCTGCCCACGTTAGATTTGCCTGTAGCGCTAGCATACGTTGGAGAAATTCGGCTGCGGGTCCACCAAGTGTTTTTAAGCAAATGATTCTCATCTGTTCATTATCTATACTGTAGCTAATTCTTTCCAGCTGTTTTAACCAGTCCATTAACTTATTATGGCTGTCGCCTGTATATTGTTTAATGTTGTTGCTTAAGCCCTGAGCTCTTAATTCCATCCTGATTTGATTAAAACTCTCAGAGATACGATCCAGCGGAATCTCGGTCATTGTTCCTTTACTTTAATTAAATTCTCAAAATAAAATTTCGATTCACACAGGTTTTGCGGAGAGGTGTGCGACTAATTAGTTTCCTAATCCACGTACAGTTCATACATGCAGTACACAATGAACACGCGAACACTTCAATACTATGCAGTGGTCAAAATTTGGCACAGGTATTGTTTGGAGGATTTTAGGAATTTCCGGGCTTACTGCGTTGTTGAGGTAGTCGGATTGATTTGCTCCTCCTGCAGACAGATGTACTCGTAGTCGGATGTGCTGACCTCAGGTCGTCCGATGTGATGCCCGAAGATCACCAGCACCAGATGTGACAGCTTGGTGACTGTCCAGGGGCCTACATCCGCGGTCTCGGCACCAGTTATAGGGTAGTTTTTTCCCTGGCCGTGGGAAATCTAGGGATAGACCAATCGCTTCCGCTTTGTATACCCCAGAACAGTAGGTGGACAGCTCACTCGTTAAAACTCCGTGATGAGTGACTTCCCGGGCTGAAAGCTTCCTCGGCCCGCCAACTACGTTGAGTCGCGACAGGCAAACGCCAGTCCGCTCCGAAATCGCAAAGACGTGATGGTTCTACCTCGTAGTCCGAGTCTAGGTCGAGTCTCGAGCTGAGTCTCGAGCCCCGTCTCGAGCTCCCCGTTTATTTTCATTTGCACTCATATATATACACACGAGTCCGCCCACGTAAGTACATTGACGGCATGCAACCCGCACTGCTATTGGCTGGTTCTACATAACACGCCAACCCGCAAGTGAACCGGGCCGTGATTGGCCCGACACGCCAGCGGCCATTGCCCTCGCTGGACGTTGCTGACTGTTGATTCGCCGCAGGTCATGGGTTCAGTTCTAATGCACTTCTCGTACGCTGAGATTGCAGTTTTGCACGGCAGCCTGGCTGCTCGGTCGCGTGGCAACCAGCGATGATTTGTGGACGTACCCGACTGGTGGCGCCAGTAGCCTTGTGGTATGCGAACTCATCGACACGAGCTCCGGTTCTTATCGGTTATAACCTCGTAAGGTGATCTCATCGCGGTGGCTAATAATCGAACAATGCGAGCGGCACTTGGCCTTATCTGTGATAGATCGGGTGGGCCGCATGCCTGACGCTCTTGTTGTGACAGGTGTGTGGGTGCTTCATGCGGCCCCATCGCGGTGACGCATACAGTACATTCCAGAGGCTGGCTCGTTCGTATTAACTTTAACATCGTTACAGCTTCAAGCCTTGGTGACGTCACAGTTTTTTTTTCCATCCTATGTAGTGGAAATTGGTAGCATCAGGCATGCCTCAATTTCACTGCGCATGAGACAGCTAAAGCATTTTATCTTCTGAAAGTTTTCAAAGTTTAAAGAACCTAACACGGCCAAACCCAACCTATCATAAGTTGTTGTTGAATACAAAATTATTGGTAAATTTGCAGTTTAAGGTGATTTTTGTATTGCTTTTTTGGATTTTGTTCTTCAGAATACCATATTCATAAGGGTGACTAAGATGATGGGGCCACTCATTTTCTGTGCAAATTCGTCTTTTTTTTAAATTGGAAACAAATTTGACAAATTTTCCAACTTAAAAAACCTAAACCACCCTACCCTAACAAAACCTAACCAATTTTTTATCTATGGTGGCAAATGTGTGTAAAAAAATTTATTCGTTGATTGGTTGGTTATTTGGGCTTACGGGCGCATTGACTGCGTTGGTCATACAGCACCCATAACACTTTTCTTGTTCCCACCTTAAAGCACAATAATACCGAAAAGTTTCCCAAGAATTGTACAAGCATTTTCACAACCTATTATAGCAAGTCCACAACATTATAGCAACTTATAACATTATAACAAGCAAGTCCACAACCTATTATATCAACTTCAAGTGCGAGAACGCCTGTCAGAATCTCAGAATCCCCGAGAGGATTAGGCGCTCGTGGTGCGACCTGACAAGGTCACACGAGGAGTGATATGAAGAGTGATGATGTGACGAATAACGAGCGGTGCTTGTCATGTGACCTGAGAAGGCATGTGACCTGAGACGAGCATGGCAACTGACCCGAGTGGATCTTCAGCTGGGTATCTGCGTAGTGGCATTGACAGTACGTTAAACATTGAATTCAAATTATGTCGTTGAACAGAAATGGTTCGGTAAGATGGTGATGCCATGGTATATGTAACAATCTCTGCTTAGTAAAGGCACTGATCCCAGAATCTATTCAAGAAAGACATTTTGATTAAAAGTACAAAATACCGAATTACAACCGAGACTACTATCAAGGCTTTTCATCGTCCAGTGACGTGTACATCGAAGCTGAGATTTAAGAACCCCAAAGATGGTGAGATGAATGTAGGCCAATTGCAGGGTGTATATTTCTGAACACCACTTGTGGTGCAAGCAGTTAAATGGGCATATGAAAGTCGATTTTGTGCGATGTACTCCATAGACGTCATGGTTAAGCTATGCAATCATTGGGGCATGCGTATTTGCGTACCGAAGAGAGTGGGCATTAGAGCAGTCCCCCTCCCCATGAGAGGTTGTGGGCCACCAATAATCGCGCCTGCGTGCGGAAAAATAGCGCCAGGCTCCCTAAAAATCGTGCTGGTGTCCCCAACAATCACACCGGGGCCCATAAAAATCACTTTGGAGCCGCCAAAAAGTCGCGCAGGGATCCCCGAAAATGAGGCCGGGGCCTCCCAAAATCCCACAAGACCTCTGAAGATCACATTGAATGCCTAAAAAAATCGTCCCAGGACTCTAAAAAAATGACGCTGATGGCTCCGAAATGTGGCATCGAGTCCGTGAAAATACCGTTGGGCCTCCAAAAAGTCGCGCCGGGACCCCGATAAGTCGCGCCAGGGCCCCAAGAAATCACGCTAAGGCCCTAAAAGGTCGGAATCGCGCTTTGGACAGAAAATTCCTGCCAGTAGTCCCATAAATCCTGGTCGGGGCATCAAAAATTTCCCTCGGGGCTCCCAAAAATTGGCGTCGGTGGTCACAGCTAAGCACAGTGTGGCAACAAAATCGCATCGAAACCAAGAAGGATCAAGCCCGAGCCCTTCAAAATAGAGATTCCGAAAAATAAATGTCCGAGCCAGGAAAATCGCTCCTTAGCTCAAACATACCATCAGATGCCTTAACAAATCGCATACGGCACCGAAAAACGTACCGGAGCTCGAAAAATCGCCGCGGGACACAAAAAATATCGCCGGGGCCCGGGGCTATCTATATCAGGCCGTGGCTCGGACTTTACATAATTCAGGAGAAGTCAATAAAAATTGCGTAGAGCCCAGAAATGGCGTCGGATCCCCCGGAACCACCCGTCTGGGTCCGAAAAGTCGCGACGGGACCCCAATAAATTATACCGGAGCCCCCAATATCGTGCTGGGGTCCCACAAATGTGAGCGAGGAACCTCACATAAACACAGGGGGATCCTAAGAGCACAACTGGAGGACGAAAATGCACCTGGCCCTCCAAAGCGTACCGACTCTGGCAAAAAGCGGTAGGGCCTTAAAAACCATACACATGTGTTTTTTTTTTTGTTGTTTTTTTTTAAAACGTATACGAACACCATACAATTATGTCATCCTGCCAATCTTGGTCTGCCACACACCGGATCAAATAATTTTCAACCAGCGATCACCCGTCTTTTCTGTTCCTCATCCTTTCCAGGGGTCAAAAAAAGTCACCGATCTGCCGACGTCGTCGGAGACCACACACGCTAAGGTTAAGCTGATTTGAGAGACCAACAGCGAAGACTAACACACGCAAAAGCCAAGAAGTCAAGGTTTGCGACGTGCTTTTATGTTGCTTCCATTCGCCGGATTGTTATACTTTAAAAAGTGGCACCTCTTCTGGGCTCTGTCCGATCAAACTTCGCAGACTGCAGCCCACGAAGGCAGCCCCGTCGTAGGTGTGCTTCTAACGTGAAAAAAGCTGCTTCAAATACTAATCTAGTGCATCTTAACAATATAGCATATATTTTTAATATACCAGATTTACGCTACCAAAAATACCAGATATCCACGGCGATCACCGCGGCCCGTCGGCGTTTCTCGGTGGTCGCCAGGAGACCACCCGTGCTAAGTCAATGGGCTCAAAAAAGGCGAGAATCACCGACAAATGGTCGCAGGCTGGTCGCCGCGCCGGGTCTTAGTAGGAACTAGCAACAGGAAATAGTCGGGAAAGGGCGGCTGAGCTGGGAAAGAAGAGATTCAGATTTTGAATGACGTGAGGAGGGAATCGCTGAAGCGGACATTTGTGGAACGAACAGAAGTGGTTGCCTAATTGTTAGTGAATGGGTGCGATCGGAGTGGAAACCGGTTTTTCTCGAGCTTTGATGATTTCATCTGAAGAGATAGGTACCTGAAGGTGGCAAAAGCCTGTGCCAGTACTGAAATTGAAATGGTTTGATGCGTCCGTTCAACTCGGAACGCACCGTAGATAACCGGGCGATGTGCATGTTGATTTTGGTGAACTTCAAGTCAAAGAGTTGGGCTCAATTTTTACCGATTCAAATTCATTGAGATCACCTCTGGTATGAGGAATGATCCAAGAAAGAGGCATTACCTGTTGTCCTTTCCCTCCAGGCATTACAGAAAATTTGGTGGATTGGGGGGGCCGGAAATAACCATCCACCCCAATTGGTAGGCCATATAAAAAAATAATCACCTGTGTTTGACATGATATGAATGTTAGAAGTGATTCCCTGCCAATATTAGATCTTTAGATTGGTTAAAAGAGAAAACTTAGTGTGACTGGTTTCTATTATAAATCATTTTCAAGCACTGAGTGCTTGATGCTTGAGTGCTTCATAATGATTTATAATAGAAGCCGGTCACACTAAGTTTTCTTTTAACCAATCTAAAGAAATAATATTGGCAGCGAATCACTTCAAACATCTTCGTATCATGTCAAACATCCTGCCAACCATTCTCCACCTACTTTCTCACCTATGTTTCTGGAATTTTTGCCAGCCTTGCCCCCTCCATATCAAACCAGGTAAAATTTGCCACTGAGCCTACCTATCTCTGGTGCTGACAACAGTGTCTGGTGCATTGTTCCACCATCTGCCTGCCATGTTAGTAAATGGGGAAAAGCTGTCCATGCAGCATAAACTTCAAGGTCAATTTGATGTAGCTGAAAGTTGTTTAAGTGAAAACATATTTGTGATCAGCAGTGGTGGATCTATATTAGGGCAAAATGGGCAATTACCCCCCCCCCCCACACACTAAACTGCCAGATTTTTCTCAAAATCAATATGTTTTTGGCACTTTTGTCAGTTTTGCACATTTACCTCCCCAACATTTACCCTCCCTAAACAGGCGCTGTAGATCCGCGACTGGTGATCAGCACATCCAAATGCAACATAATCTGTGGGTAAATTTCATTTTTCAAAGTTGAAAAGTTTGACCCAGTTACACTAATTTGATGAATTTTTAACCAGCCCTCCCCCATGTTATGCTTATTTCCCCATGTAAATGCATGAGTTATGCTCCACCTAGTGATTCCCCCAGATGAAAGTTTCTGGACAGGTATGCAAATGATCAGGGAAGAGTAGGCCAAATTAATGGTGACATTCAAAATAGGGATGGAAAAAAGCCGGCTTAAATTGAATTTATGCCAGACAGTGGCCTATTATTATTTAAGCTGGCTTAAATTCACAACACTTCTAGGCCCCACACTTATAAGGCCCACAAACCATGGGTACGGGAGAGTGGGGCAAAGCAGACCACCTAAGGTTTGACATCCTGTAAGTCTAAGATGAGATGTCATATGGAGGTATGACCAACTCTTTGATGGAGCCCAATGCCTTGTCATCTTTTCTTTAAGGTGGAAATTTTATCTAGATTTGATATTTAAAAAAAACTGAGAAATCTTTGCTCAATGAGGGCACCTCAATTTTTATATTTTCAAAAATTGTGGGGCAAAGTGGACCATTTCAATTGCACGCCATTTGTATTAAATGCAAATGTCAGGGGACATATTTTGTGACTTGTGTATGGTAGCTTGTCTTAGAAATAGGAGTTGCAAGCAATTTCAGCAAACGAAGCTGCACTTTAATGGCATAGGCATGTCCAGGCAGGTAAAAATTTACTATTTGATTCTCAATCTGAAATAAATCCCAAAATAACAATCTGGGACAAATGTAATATATTTCGTGGGTTGCTATGACCACCTATTGCACCCACAAAATGGAACTGGATCTGCCACTGCAAACAATGGGTTGCTTTCTAAGGGGGTGGTCCACTTTGCCCCAAAGCGAAGCTTGGGGATCTGGGATTTGTCTTGGGATTATTTTTGTAAAGTACGACTCCGAGCTACTGCAAGCTGGTTTAGCACTCAAATGTTGATTTTAGAGAACATAGGTATTAGAAACAAAAATCGGTCTTACCTAGTTGTTAAGATTTACAAATTTCCGTTTATTGAAAAAATTGTATCAGAAAGTGGAAAAACAACATTTTTAAATCTTGACACGAGATTAAAGCTTAAGACAAGATCTGAAATAGCCAAAAGCATGCACACTCCATGGGTCTTTCCACAAGGCAAATGAAATCTGGCTGAGGTAAAAGGCTATGGCAGGAGAGAGGGTGGTCCGCTTTGCCCCACTTTCCCATACATTGACAGTGTTGGTGTTTAACACAATAAAAGTGTAAAATACATGCACTGAAGACCTACTGTCCATGACCAGATGGTTATTGACAGTTTCTAGGTCAAAGTATGAATGCCAGCAGCACCAAAATCATATGTAATCATAAGAGCCAGAATAGCAAGAAAACATCATGAGTGAGTTTTGTGAGGACATACTGTGGATTGCTCTAAAAATCATTCAAATTTGCTTTAAGCTCTGCCCAATGGGGGCTTGTTCCAGCTATCCACCATTGACAGCTCAGGAATGCTGTAGGGCTCTCCATGCTCCAATTTGGGATCATTTGTTTATAGCGAAGCGTCACATGCTGACCCCCATCCCAGTGTCCATAAATTGTACCAGTCCAGGATGGGGGTCAAAATGTTTGATAAATGTGACAAAAAACAAAGGAAAGCATTTAATGCATCACAGTTGTGGTGTTTTCAAATGTTGTATCCAAAGCTAAATCAAAATTTTAAAATGTGTCTCATGTAATCATAAGAGGTCAAATGAGTGGCCCTTGGAGGTTAGAATGTCAATGGTTACCATTTGTTTCCCACCCAAAAATCATGCATTTATTGACATTGTCCTGCCCTCCCCCCCCACTGCCCCTCCTGGAAGGTGTGGGCTCCAGTTTTCATTATTTGCTCCATCTTACATCTTGCATGAGTTTATTCACATTGTGCCCTAATTGTTACAGAATGAAGCAAACAAAGTTGGGCTTTGGAATTGCAGAAGAAGAGCAGAGGGTTGATGATGGTGATGGTGAGAAGCCAGCAAAAAGAGGATAAGAAAGGTGTGCAAGTGTGGGTATGATGGGTGCACATGGGCAGGCTCTGAACAAAGCATTTATCGGCACACAAAAAAGCAGCATGGTGATTGTGGGCCCAAGAAGATCAGAGAGCCAGCTGAGAGCCAGCTGGGGACAAGTGGCCAGTGGTCTACCTGGATGAGGGGCACAGGTATATACCCACTAATGAGCCAGAAATGAAAGTAATGACAATATATATAATCATAGGGGGAAAAGTGGCAAAATACAAAGGATGCTTATTTCCCTATCTAAATAGGCTATGCTTCTTTCCATATATAAATGAACGACTCCTAGTATTGATAGGGTTTTGATATATGTGGCACTGCTAGTCTTTTAAAACCTAGCTACCAAGTTTAACTAGGCATAATGATTTTGGGATGGCTGGTCACAGAGGTGGATCCAGAAAGCCACCCAGGGGGACCCAGTTTGGGTTAGGTGGGCCCATGCTGTGCTGGGGTCCCAGCTGATGTCATCCTAGGGGGAAGTGATGTCTTATGGGACCCTGCTGGTATTCAATGTTCCAATCCTGGGGGGGGGAATGTGATGTCTAGTTAGGCCACATGTATTCCATGTTTTGATCCTGGGATGTGGGGAGGGAGCAGTGTGGTACATGCTGTCCGGAGATGTAAGTACTGATGTCCTTTGGGGTGGGGCAAAAGAGGGGCTGGGTCCCTTTTTTGCTTTTGGGGGTCATGACCCAATTGGCCCTCCTGGATCCACCCCTGGCTGATCACATAAATCTAAATTGCGCAATTTTATTCTTACTGTTCCTGATTTAAATAATTTGTGCTTCAAGCAGGCCCATCTGGTGACACTGCTCACTGTGTAAGGGAGGAGGCTCCTCTGCCCACACCCTCATCGACGTGCAGTGACGGTGAGCAGACAGACCAGACAACCACAATTTCAGTGGATCCATCCAGTGCTGAATGCACATCTGCAGCAGTGCACAGATCCTCAGATATTTATCGATTGTCCAGATGTTTTCCAGTGCCTATGCATTCATCTGTTCTTTGAAAAATTTGTGGAACTCAATGCTGCTGAATATTGCAATAATGGTAGTTCTCCAGGAATTAGTTTCACCTCTTTCTGATGTTTCAAGATGATGGAGACATGCATATTACAAAACAAACGTTTTACCTTCAATTTACATTTTATTACCCACAGTAAACAGGACACTTCATTGCTGAAAAGTTTGTGGTATTGTGTTTGTGAAAGTTTATTGTTTAACTTTTATTTGTGATGTACCTGTTGCCATACAATATAAGCCTCATAATGTGAAGGATAAATAACCCATTCCTGCAAATTAGGGAAGTTTGCAACATATGTGGCACCACATACTTCTCATCTGCAATAGTCAGCTAAGCATGCTCTGTCCCTTTGGTGTGCATTTCACCCTGTGGCCCAATGGTTGGGTTATGTTATGTAACCCAAATTGACAAAAAAGTGTGACCCAACTTGATGTATAAGGTGCTGATCAATTTCAGTGCAACTTATTTTGTTATGGTTCCGTGGTTGAATAATGCTGCACAATTTTTGGGTCCTAAGCTTTTTGTTTAACTTTGATATGGCCCACAACACATACCTTAGTACAACCCATAACACCGTGAAAAGGTGCATTTCCACCACTATTGATTGCCAACTGTGTTTGGCTTCACCATAATATTTTGTGAAGGAATTTTTGACACAGTAATTTACATGGTATGCAACTAAATGCTTACCCCTTTCCCTCTTTATTACTGTACAGGCGTGAAGCACTCAGGAGGTCTTTCTTCAAGTAGGGGGAAAATGGTGCATTGCCCAGTTGAATGGCAACATGCACCAATGACCATGTTCTATATATATATATATATATATATATATATATATATATATATATATATATATATATATATCCAGGTATGTTATTATTAGTTATTCAGATTGAAAATGTGTTCATCAGGTCCATGCCACCAGCAGTCTGGTGTCAGTGTCATGGGGTGCTCCAGTGCATTTGGTGACACTGCTCACTGTGTGGAAGAGGAGGCTGCTCTCCCCGGACCCTCATTGACTCCCACTGCTGCGTGCAGTGACAGCAAACAACCAACCACCGCCTCAGCACGTCCATCCAGTGCTGATCACACATCTGCAGCAGTGCACAGATCCACAGGTATTTATAGATTGTCCAGATGTTTTCCAGCGCCTGTGCATTCATCTGTTCTTTACAAAATTTGTGGAATGCAGTGCTGCTGAATATCGCAACAATGGTAGTTATCCAGTATTAGGTTCACCTGTTTCTAAGGTTTCAAGACTATGGAGACATGCATTTTAGAAACCACACTGTTTCCATAAATTTCCATTTTATTGCCCACAGTAAACAGGACACTTCATTGCTGAAAAGTTTGTGGTGTTACGTTTATGAAAGTTTTTTGTTTAACTTTGATTTGTGATGTACCTGTTGCCATACAATTTAAGCCTCATAATGTGACGGATAAATAATCCATTCCTCCAAATTAGGGAAGTTTGCAACATATGTGGCACCACATACTTCTTATCTGCAATAGTATTCTTCTCTTTCATGTGTGGAGGGGCAAAAAGGCAACTTGTTATAACTAGGGTGGCGAGTCATGTGCACAACAATTTTTTAACGTGTACAACAATAAACTGGAGCCAGAATGACCGATCGTATTTAGCTGGGCACGACATTCCATATACAACAATAAACTGGAGCCAGAATGACCGAACGGATTTAGTTGGGCACGACATTCCATATACAACAATAAACTGGAGCCAGAATGACCGAGCGGATTTAGCTGGGCACGACATTCCATATGTTGCTAGTTTTTGTTATAGTCGATAAGATGGGGCCTGGCGAAGGCTCTTTGTCATAATTAATTTAACGTGTTTTTTTAACTGCTAGTGGGCCTGGTATATTGGTCAGAATTAATGTATGGTTTATCTTTCGTGTGTACAGTCCTTCATGGTTGCAGGACAACCAAAGAGCAGCAACGGATTTGTATTCGAAGGCAAAGTGCCACATGCTCATATTGCTCATTTACCTCCTTGTACGCTTTTTGGGTAGGCGACCACGCACGATTGCTTCGGTTTGGTCGGCGACCAACTTGATGTTTTTTTACCCCTGATCCTTTCCAGCATCAATCATGAGACTTATTTTGCCATGGGCCAGCACGTAAGCTACGTTCTTGCTTATTCTTTCTCCTCACCAACATCGGTGACATTTACAACGGGGGACATCTTAGAGACGTACAGTACTATATCATGGAAACTAGAGCACGCCACATACTCATTATTGAGACGGCAATAAGCTTGCACCCCCCCCCCCCTACGCACATAGCAGAAGTTCAAGAAATTTTGTTTGAATAGTAATACGTACGAAAGGTTTCACTTGCACCAGGAAGATAAACCTATTATTACAAAAGAATCCATCAGTCGTGAAGAGAGTTCGAAGTTCAGAGTGAAGTGTGAATTTGAAAGTACTTATACTGCGATGATAGCTCTTTTTCAGTACCATATGTTGCTGTTAGCCATAGGCGCGTCCAGGGGGCCTGCCCCATTCCCCTTGGCGGTGAATGTTGTGTGTTCACTATTAAAATTATCGGATTCTCTATCCAAAAGTGCTCAGCCAAGGTACTTTGCGAAATCCCTGGGTGCTCCTCTGCTGTTGACCCTGGCCCACCCATTTTTTCAGACGTTCCTACGCCTATGAGACAAATGGTACATATAAATTATTAGGCATGTGAAATAGCCAAGGAAGGCAAATTATCAAGTAAACTTCAATTTACTGATATTTTATCACATGGGCTTGATGATATAGAGAATCGATGGTGAGCCACACCATCCTACTATACAAGTGCTCTGTCAGTGCTTAAGGTTGCAGTGCCAGTAAAATAAGTGCCAACAAGTAGGATTGCTTATTAAGTGATGGCAGGTGCTCTTCTAGTTAAGATATGTCCTGCAAACCAATTTACCACATTATTGACTTTATGTTCCTTTCCATAGATGACAAGTCATAGAAACTTATTCACAGGCTGCCCACTGAGATGCAATGAGTCGAATCGGATGAATTTGCCTTTGCTTTTTGGAGCCCAATATGTGAGGAGTCCGTCCTGATCTGTTTGACATCCCGCAAATGGAATTCTGGCTGTGCCACTTTGGAACACAATAATGGAAGAAAGCTGCTTCCTTGTATAAGAAGTGCTTTGCAGCTGTTTAGAATGCTGGATGATTAAAGTAAGTGCTGATATACGAATGTTCTGATAATAATTGAACTGCTTATGCAATAAAAAGATGTGCTGGCAATCTGCTTACTTTTTCCAACTTGGTAGCTGATAGGAATGTACATTAAAGGCTGGATTACAACGCATTCACTGAACGCTTAATTTCACTAGAACATGCAAGTGAGTCAGTTGACTCTGAGTTGTTTGTTCCAATGAATGTATTCTTCCCATTATGGGCTGAAGTCAGTTATTATGCCTGTCATATCAATAGTCTGCAGCTTTGCACTTTGGATTATGTGGAAAAATACTGCACATGCAAAGCAAGTTGGTACCTACAAATAAAAGTATGGACGTACCTCACAACCCACTAGTAGGGCCAGGATTTAGGATTTCGTTTGGGGCGAACTACCGGCAAAATGTATTCATGGATAAGGTGCCGAGTTTGAAGAAGCACAAAAATGACGATGCAAAGTGTTAAGACATACTTATGTGAACATTACCACTTAAAATTACAACTTTCAGACGATTTCGTTTTTAATTTCAAGACAAATTCAATCCAGGTAACTAGTGGTTTTGATGGGGGAGCATGACATCACCCCCACCATGATCACCAATGATGATGGTTTCTGCCTCGGATTTTCAACCCACCACACCCCCAAAAATGGGTCAATGCCTAAGGCATGTTTTCGTTTTCCTACGACCAACTTAGACTTTGTAGTTTTTGCACTCTCGGCTTTGGCTTCAGTTCCGAATTTATGAAATCAACTCTTTGCATTAGTTCACTAACGTTTAACCTATTAACATACTACATACTATAACATACTAACATACTTTTAACATACTATGGTTTCTGCTATGATAAGGCCAATAACCTGGCTTCATCTCCATGTCTGGCTCTGATCAATAAATCCACCCCACAAAACATTCTGGGGTAAAATGATAATCAGCACATTTTTTCACTTAAAGAGCACTTAGTCTAACTTTATGCGCACATGTTTGTCACTAATATTTCACTGATGCAGCACTTTAATCACATGTAGAGCCAGAGACGGACACAAAAAGCCTGGCTTGGGCCAAATTCAAAAATGTTTCTCCAGCTTCGAAACAGTCATCGGAATTGAACCGGGAATAGTCGTCGGATCTGCTTAGGACAATATTTATGTCATAAAATGTTCTTAGACTTGAAGAAAATGATATTTCAGTGACTGCAATTGCTCGGCAAAAATCGGCCTCCTGGGTGGAGGAGCATGGCTCCCCTGCCCGCCCCTTGGATCCGCCAGTGCGCAGAGCACTTTTACCCCAGGCTAGCAGTATTCTTCAAGACTTTTATCCCACAGTTTTTTTTTCAGTGACCTGATATATATGGACTAAATGTTGGCAGATGCGATCAATTATCCAAGAGTTCAGGAGGATGCGGCCTGCACGTTGAGATTTGATATGGTTAATTTATGGTACATTTCATAAAACTTCAACACGGTCTGAGGAAATAGCTGATGCCGTAGGACAAATAAGTGCTTGAAATGTGGCTTTAGGTGTCAGGAGGTTCTACATAAAGCAAAACAAGTACTGTATAAAAAGGGTAGGTATAGGGTCGGAATAGGAAGTACTACTGCTTCATTAGAAGTAAGCATTCTGATGTGTAAGTACCTACCTAGAGGCATACCTGAGGCGAACTACCTCCACGACTGACCGTCATCCATGATAAAAGGGGGCAACACTTACTGGAACAGTTGGCACTACTTATACGCACTTATTTCTTCAGGGAGCCCTTGCATTCACTACTACAGCACTTGTGTCTAGTCCTTATTGCCTCCCAGCACTTAAACCGACTTACCGAACATCTTTTTCTCCTACAGCAGCACTTGTTTCCTCAGCTCCCTATTAAAGGTATATTGCAAGTGCTGTAAGCTGATGTAACCTAACCTACGCCTACATGTAAATTATTAAGCCAACCTGAGCCTACTGATAATTGACCTAATTGTGTCAAACATGTAGACAATTGATGGTGATGAAATTGATAGTTGATGACGAAAATGATAGATAGTTCATCACAATTAATGCGTTCTGGTAATGCACAATTAATCTGCTGGTGTATGTTAGGTTTGTTTGCAGCACATTCTGTAACATGTAACAATGCTCCAAGGAAATAAGTGCTGTATTAGGGGAAATCATGGCTTGACATGGGCGTTCAAGTGCTTGCTGGCAACCCAGGTTGCAATGTGTTGAGATTTAATTGGGTATTACGAGTGCTCTCGAGCCTCACTTAACACGCGCACTGGAGGGGGGGGGGGGCGAAATCCGCCCACCCCTCCGGTTTTTCGCAAATAACTGCAGATTTTACCGGTCGATATACGCAATTTTCGGTGTACCTGCCTAGAAATGAACGGCACGTCGTTTAAAGGAAGAAAAATTGAAATCGGCCGAAAATTTTTCAAGTTAGGGGCCGCTAAAGTCAAAAAATGTTTTAGCGCCAGACTACCAAAATCGGCGCTGATGCGCTTCCAGTATACTGACAAAAGGGAAGTGTTCTAGGCAACACTAGCGACTTGTTTGATGCATATTGATATGCTGTATAGTTTCAAGGTCATGTTAGGTCACCAAGGTGAAGTCAGGTCAAGTTCATGACAGGTTAATGGAACCAAACTTGATCAACTGGAATGTTGCCATAAATGCACTACTGGTTGTCATTTGTACTGTTTGTCATTGCGTTTCCATACTTTATTCATGTACTTCACTCCCTTCTTCACGAAGCCGATTGCTCCGAGCTGCCCGACGGAGCAGTCGGGCGGGCGGCCGGTTCCGGTAACTGGAACAGGTAACTGACCTGATAAAGTGGTGCTATATAGGTGACCTGATGTCAAATGTTGGGTCTAGCATCTGCATTGCATCATTAGTAATGTCCAAGACATCATTCATGCCCATTTTTGAGCATTTAAACACAATCACAGCGATCCATAACGATGACAAGCCAAGCCACACAAAACCGGAAAATTTTGCCAATCTGACCTCATTTGACCTTGAAGATATTGACCTAAGGTCACGAAAATTGCACATAATAGAGTTCACTACCGTGCCAATCCACCCTGCGAATTTCGTTCCTCCAGCTTTACTAGGAGCCGAGATCTTAGGGGGGGGGGGCGGAATCCGCCCTCCCCCCTCCAGTACGCGTAATTCTCAGAGGCCCTCCAGGGCGCGTGTTAAGGTATATTGCAAGGTATAGGGCGCCTTTCCGGCCAGAGGGGCGCCACATTTCCATGGAGAGGGGTACATGTCCCCTATGCCCCTTCACTATATCCTTCCATGCGCTGTAAGTGTTTAATGTGCCGAGCAGCAAATGAAGTGCAAACAATATGTGCTTATTTAGTTAAAACAGGTTCATGGGCACTGCGGGCGCCCCGAATGGCCGTGAACTCTATCAACCTACAAAGCACTTCTTATTCTAAGTTAGCTATTATTTCTTCCAGAATTGTGCTCCAAGATGACAGCCAGAATGTCATTTGGTTGCATCATACAGGTCCGGACGGCCCCCTGACGGGCTCACCAAAAAACGAAAAAAAAACACTTATCAGGCTTCTTTCACTTTATCTCGGTGGACAGCCTAAGAACCAGGTTACATGACTTATCTTCTATGGAAAGGAACAAAAAGAGTTAATTATGGGGTAACTTTATTGCTAGCACATACCTTTACTAGAATAACACTTATTTGACCAGTAATATAATTCGGTACTTTTTCCAGCTAAGCTATGTGCTAGCAGCAAATTTACCCACTTTGCGCCCGTTTCCATGCTTGAATCTAATGGTAAAACTTTTGGGATTTCTTTTCTATTACTTTGTATTTGGTACGCCGAAGTTTCAACGTAAAAGATTAAAACAATACAAGGACATCACATGTTAAGTACCTACTACTGGCCTTCGGATTTCCGTTCACCGACGTCAAATATCATTCGTTCGGTTTCTATAACAATTTTTGTGTACCGATGTGTTTTTGCCTCAAATCGGCAAACATGACTTCACTCTGATGCTACTCACCCTGACCATTCATGACCTTGTAGTTTTTACTTTGGCAATGGGCGTAGAATTGGTCATTGGAGAGCTATTGACAATTTCGCGCAGATATGTTGAAGCGTTTTCAAGCTATCGCGGATATTCGACAAGTCATCGGGCATCTTTGACCCCCCATCCCTCCCCGGTAAAGGCCGGGTTGAGTATAGACTAACTCTGGCTGTTGACCTGGCTTTATCCTGTATTGGCTCATGAGTAGATGAAGCGATGATAAGTTGCTGTCTCATGAATCATTAAACTAGTCATAAAAAGAAAAACTTACGAACGTGAAAAAAAACAAATTACACAATATTCTATGCCAATGTTCATCAATTACATGACCGGTCCTCAAAAGAAAATATCTCTCCCTCCATTCAGTTAATGGTGGGTTAAGCGAGACCTGAGCGGTAGTTGCTATGCCACCTATTGGATTAAGTCCAGCCGGTAAACTTTCCTCCCGGTGGCGGGCAATGAAGTTAGGGGGAGACTAATGCGCGACAACGTTGGGAGGAGTAATTAATTGTTACGCCGATAATTGTCCAAGATGACGAATCAAGATGTTCTGTGTTCGATGTTATTCCGCCACTTCCCTCCCCTCTAGGAACCGATCTTGCCTATATTTTGCACTAGGATTACATTTTCTCGAAGTCTAAGAACATTTTGTAAGATACACATTATCTCAAGCAGATACTACGAATGCTGAATAATCCTGTTGAATAATCTGATGCGTTTTTTGCTCGAAGATTTGTGCTGAAATTTCCTCCAGCCAGGCTTCTGGATCCGCCCCTGAGCGCGCAGCTTCACCACCTCGGTCGGCCGCATGCCGCGAACGCATCCATAAGTTGAATGATCTTGCAGTATCACATCACACCGTGCATGTAACGCTAAGGCCCGGTCACGAGGCGCCGGCTCGTTGCAGGACCTGACTAATCTGGATCAAGCTCAAAACCCGACTGTTGTGTTCCGATATTCCCAACTCTTTGCGTTGGCGTAGCCCACAGTCTAACAGTAGGCCCTCTATTGCTGGTCACGTCAGCAGCTATGGATTGGCACCGGCGGAGAGGACTCGACGTCACCTGAGGCAGCATTATGTTTCACCGGTAGGTGACCAATACTGATCGGCCCAACGGTGTATAAACCTACAAACCAAAACATAACTGGATTTACACCCGATTCCAATTTTCTCTAACACAGCTTTCGTTTTCACAGTATTATCTATTATCCACGTATTCACTATTCCTTCATAATACCGAGACGAAGTTGGGCCTCCCATATCCTCGCTTGCAAATATTGAACTTTCAAGACCATTATGATCGTGAACATATGACCATTATGATCACTATGTTAAGATGGCCTTTCCTGATGAGGCATAAGGAGATTACCTAGAGATCTTATCGCGAAAGAATATGCTAACCTCATAACGCAATATATATTTTGTTTTGTGAAACATGTCTTTGGGGAGGGGTGCCACGCCTGATTACGTCCAAATGTATATCGTGTTTGGAATCGCTATTCATTTTACCTTCAGAGGAACCACAAATCGGTAAATATTTTTATGTGGTGTGAATATCGTGAGTAAAGCGTGCGAGGGATTTTCATATCTACACAAGTGTACCATTAAGGTTAGGATTTGAAAGTTAACTGAATGGCTACACAAGTAGACGAACCTCAGCCTAGTATTAGCCATCATGAAGCGACCAGCGCCGGAAGACACACAAAAATGGCAGTTCGAAAACGTAAAGAATGCCAGGTTTTGTTTGAAAGATTGTTCGAACCGGACTTTTTATGAAACGGACTGCAATGTTAGTAAAATGCGAATAAGTGAAAATTCAGCACATATGGCCGAAGTTCGGCAACACCCGGTCTGAATTCCTGATTCACAATTACGAATCCTTACTCGTAGCGGTTAACGACATGCAGTACGATTCAAATGCCAAAAAGACAGACTGATGTTTACACGGGAACCCGGCGTTTTGCTCGATATCTGGAACCGTCGCAACATGACAAATACACTGCTCCGGTACCACATAAATAATATGACGCTACCATCATCAGCATGACCAGGTCCTGCCCCACATGGAGAACGCTTGGCCGCTACCCACCAACATCCGCCGATCAGCTCCACCGGTGCTCAGCAAGGGCCGCTCAGCAGAGACGCCACCAGCACCGGTCCGGTCATCTTCACCAGTACCCAGAAGTGGCGGCTCCACAGAAACGCCACCAGCACTGGTCCAGTTAGCTCCCACGGTACTCAGTAGGAGCCGCTCGGCTTGTACACCACCAGCACCGTTCTGGTCAGCTTCCACTGTGCTCAGTGGCGGCGGCTCGTCAGGAACATCACCAGCCCCGGTCCGATAAACTCCCACTGTATCCAGTTGTGTCTCTGCTGAACCCAGGTTCAGCAGAGACACAACCAACACCCGTCAAGTCAGCTCACCCCTGACTCCACTCCACCCTGACCACCCCTGACCCCACTCAGCAGAGGCCGATTGGCACGGACATCGCCAGCATCAGTCCGGTCAATTTCCACGGTACTCAACAGGGGCCTCCCGGCTTGGACGCAACCAGCACCGGTCTGGTCAGTTCCTCCGGCACTCAGTGGGGACCGCTCGATAGGGATACCACCAGCAACGGTCTGATCAGCTCCCCTGATACCCAGTAAGGGCGACTCAGCAGGAACGCCACCAGCACCGGTCTGGTCAGTTTCTCCGGTATTGAGTGGGAGCCGCTCGGCAGAGACGCCACCATCACCGGTCCGATCAGCTTTCCCGCGACTGAGTAGGAACCGCTCGGCATAGACGCCACCAGCAGCGGTCCGGTCAACTCCCACGGTACTGACAACCACCAGGGGCCGCTCGACAGGGACGCAACCAGCACAGTTTGGCCAGCTCCCACGGTACTCAGTAGGGAAGGCTCGTCAGGGATACATTCAGCACCGGTCCAGTCAGCTCCCACGGTACTCAGCAGGCAAAGCATATTTTAGCATGTTGGCGTCGGAAAAAATCCCTGCAATGGTCCCAAAAGGTTCTGATTTTATCGTACAATTTTCCAAAGTTCCATATTCCTGCATACCTTTTTTCGTTGTCGTTCCCCGGTTTATTTTTCCTAATACCCCGCAGCAAGAGGACTTAGCCCCACAGGAGGGGTTTCGGTAGAGTGGGCCACCAGCACTGGTGCAGTCAGTTACCCTGCGCCCAGCAGGAGGCGCTCGGTAATCCTCCAAATTTGACGTAGAGCTTAACGTGCTTCGAGGTGAAGTGGGGGACGGGTGAGGGAAGTTGAGCCTGTATCGTATCGTATCATATCGCATGTTTTTACGTTGTGTCCAACGCATTCGGGCTATATCAATGCATGTCTTTCAATACAACTAGATGACACAGAGCTTGGGTAGGTTAGGTTAGGGTGTGGTCTTTGACTGCCAAAAGTGGATTGAAAAACATAGTATATGATGGAAATTGCTGTCCCTTCTTGCTGCTCCCCGCTACTGCGCAGGTGGGGTGGCAGCGGAAAAATAAAGGACACCTGGTATTTCAGACAATACTCCTCAGGTAGCGAATTGCGGTCGAACTAAGCAGGAGCTGGTGTGGAACAAAATTTCACGATGCTCCGTGATCGTGACTTCGAAGTACTGAAACTACGTTTCAAGGGAAGTATTGGCCGTCCCCAGGGAATACACGTTGCTTTCCAGCGGACGTCATGTTATGCCTTGCTACTTGATATCACGCGCTAGACTCGTGGCTGTGTTAAACTCGTGGCTGTGGCATTTAGTCGTGGCTGTGATAAACGACGGTACCGCGCAGGGCGTCTGAGAAGACGATATGGATGGGTGTGAAGCGGTCCTCGTATGTGGTGGATGGTAAGAACCCTTCACACACGGTCCTCGGTATTCACACCACGTTCGCACAGCTTACACACCGGCAGGGGCGGATGAAGGGAATTTGATTATTACCGTATTTTGATTTTGGAGGCGCGCCATTTCTCCCGATGGGGTGCCATTTCTCTGGATGGGGTGCCTTTTCTTCTCCGAGAGGCGCCTTCAGCTGAAAAACGTTTTGAGCGAAGAAAGGAGCACACGCCCGCTGTTGTCCCGCCTGGTTGTGCCCGTGCGAAATCGGTTCTCGGTATTCAGTTTCACTCTGATGGCCTACCACGATGCTTTTCTCCACAACCAAATAGGTGGCACATGACAGGACATGCACGACTACGACCGTGCCAAGTCTGAACTTTGTCAGCTGTTGCCTTCACATGGTCCTCGATAGTCGATGACGAGTCAGTCCTCGCTTTGCACGCCTTACACGTATAGGTGTTTGTGTGTGTGTGTGTGTGTGTGTGTGTGTGTGTGCTGGGCTTGGGCTTGGGCAAGGCGCGTCGGCGCCAGGCAAGTCAGAGTCTCCATAGTTCAATGCAGGGAGAACAGAGGAGGTTCTTCCTACGGAAGAATCTCCTCTTCCCCTGGGAAAACAAATGCGTTCAACAGAATGTCTGTTCCATCCTCAGGATTGCTACTATCCACGTTTGACCAAATTCGATGGGTACGCGAATGCGTATTTGAAGGCTAATACGAATTCGTCCGTAACATTACGGACATCTCGGGCAGCCATGATGCAGGATTGCATTGGTACATTCGATGAGTCATGACTAAAAATGGTAGCAAAATGTAATTACGAAAGACTATTCAGAGAAAAACGATTGTGTTTGATCTTGGTAACAACTACTAATTCGTGTTTGCTGAAAAATAGTTAACTGTGCACGCAAAAACATATATGATACCGCCAAATATTTGTTAAACAGCAACTCAACATCAACTTGTACAGCTTCCACGAAATGGAGCTAGAGTGAATTTCGCAGCATGTTTCTCTTCCTGGTTTACTTTCAACGTGAACAAGCAGAAAAACACATTGAAACACTCGTAAGAATTTACATTTGTAACAATATTTATTGCATGTTCCATTTGTCGATGGTAATATCCCATCATCTTCGATGCATAGGCAGAGATTATAACATTTTTGATATGAAGGGATCCCGGAAGACAATCGGATATTACCATCGACAAATGGAACTTGCAATTAACATTGTTGCAAATGTATATTCTTCCGAGTGCTTCAATGTGCTTTTCTGCTTGTTCACGTTGAAAGTAAACCAGGAAGAGAAACATGCTGCGAAATTGGAAAGCTAGCATGGTATGGTCAAATTTGGAGCAGTCATAGGCAAATCACAGTCTTTCCAGATGACGAGTGACATCCTGGAATGTCATCGGAAGCATATGCAGAGTATGTACGGCCTGCTGCAGTAACTAAATGCGAGTTTGATAGGTGGAAGAAGACCACGAGAATAACTGTCGTGAATAATGCCGTGGGCATGTGCTGGTTCATAAAAAAGCTCTTCACTTTCGAACAATGTAAGGTTGTACAGCTGTGAGGAACCTCTTACCACCCTGCCTACATATGGCTGCGCTTGGCTGTGAACCCATGGTTGTGTTCACTGAGTGTGCACCTTCCCAGCTAGGTGCCCAGATGGGCATTGCAAGGTATGCCAATCAAACTGAGCTAAAACAACTACTTTGGATTGATGTATGTCGTTATACTTCAAATGAAATGGTTGCGAATCTGGCAGGACAAAACGTCAATCTGTGTTATACTGCATTTATATATTTTTAATGTTCACTTCCAGATATTGTAGGGGGAAAATGAGGCAGTGAAGCTAACAGCGCGTCTCGCGATCAGCCACGTGTCACTCGTGCATCGATCTGCGGGTCAACGTCGTCCATGCTACCAACACATCACACACCATACCGCCGGAACAATTCGTTTGGCCTGGAATCCCATGCAACCTGGTTATCGAGTCCACACACGCAGTTGCCCGTGGACACGGCGTTTGATGTCTGGTACCGATCGTGGCTGTGGAACAGAGCAGCCGCGACTACGAAGCACGCCGGCGGTGCCGACCGCCCTCCGACACTTCCTCTGCTGGAAAGGCCAGTGGACCCGACATTCCAAGTTATGTAAGTCAATAACAGCACTGCCATAATTATCGGCATTTGAAAGCCGTTCTATTGCCGGAGTCGAGACCTCCTAGCCGGAGCCGGAAAGGGACGTCAAAAGGTAGGTTAACGCGTCGGCCGTGCTATCCCACCGTCCGCAACCTTCTATTGGTCCACAACTCCTCCTCGATTGGCATCGAATTTCTGATTGATCGGATCACAATGCTCCACCCACCATCCCGTGCAGCCTCGAGATAGGTTGACTGGTATAGGTGCACACCAGGCCACTCCGGCGCCAAACCGGATAGCTAAAGATACATAGCTGGCCGCCCACATGGTATTTCATGGTGAAGGAAAGCCAAACGTATGAGGGAAACATGCAATTACGCTGGATGAAAATGTATGACAGGCCCGAAACTACTGATAGCAATTGCCCCTTTGAAAAATGACGCAACTAGTGGGTTATGATGTCACCACTGACTTCATGATATTGGCTCTGAGAGCTCATTTTGGGAACGATTTCAAAAACAGAACTTATTTGAAAACAGAAAAGGAAGGCGAAACGACCACGGTCCCAAAATGTTTTCCCACCCAAAAATGAGAATTTATATTTCTTGAAGGTTGCAAAATTTTTAGGTTTGGATTATTTCAACATTTTTATAATGGGTAGATCGCGCGATAAACGCTGCTTTAAGTAAACTTGCCCTCATAAAAATTGCTTACTTTAGCCATAATGTTCATCGTCTAAGATCTAATGGGCAAAAATGCAAAACAAATAAGTCATGATAAACGTAAGTTTCCGAAAATTATTCCAGTCCGATTTGTGGCGTCCATAAGGATAGTAAACGCTGCTAGTGTCATTTAAATATCTTCAACCGTTAAAGCGTGACGACTGGATGAACGTTTCTGGAGGTGAGCTCACTTGACCTTGACTAACTCGGTGACCGTCGGTGATCAGGCCACAAAATGTTCACACCACATGTCAAATTGATGATTGGAAGGGTATGCCAGTTTTCGGCGCGTTGCCACGTACAGGTTTTTCCTTTCCATGGAATATCTTGGCGTGGGGGTGGAAAAAGACCCCCCCACCCGACGGCGCGAGTTAAAGTTCCGCGTCGCACGACACACCCTACAATGCACACACATGATCACAACATACCAACACA
The DNA here is from genome assembly GCA_034440615.1 of Ashinkailepas kermadecensis. NCBI lineage: Eukaryota > Metazoa > Arthropoda > Thecostraca > Neolepadidae > Ashinkailepas > Ashinkailepas kermadecensis. The sequence continues at coordinate 32,197 of JAOTOM010003512.1, forward strand.
TCACACTTCACATACACACACACATAGGCAAGTCTCACATACCCTACCCCAGAAAGCCCTGGGCCTACCCGAATGCTATGAAGTATTAACACCTCGAATCCAGTGCTGCCGTTGGCTTTATAACACGCGCACTGGAGGGGGGGGCGAAATCCGCCCACCTATCCGGTTTTTCGTACATAACTCACGATTTTACTACGGTCTATATATACGCCACGTTTGCGTACCTGCTTAGAAATTTCCGGCGCTTTGCTTCAAGCAAGAAAACAGAAATCGGCCAAAAGTTTTTCGAGTTAGAGGCCGTCAAAATCACATTTCGTAGCGCCACAACACAAAAATCGACGCTGATGGGCTTCCAGTATATCGGCAAAAGGGAAGTGTTCTTGGCGACACTAGCGACCTGTTTGACGTATATTGTTATGCTATATCGTTCCAAGGTCATATTAGGTAACCGAGGTCAAGTCAGGTCAAGTTCATGACAGGGTAATGGAAGCAAACTTGGTCAACTGGAATATTGTCATAAATAGAAATTACTGTCATGCGATTGATGTCATTTTGCATGTTACTGCCTACACATCCTGAAAACTACTGTTTATCATTGTGTACCTAAGCGCTTCCATACTACTGCATTCATGTACTTGACTCCTTTCTTCGCGAAGCCGATTGCACCGAGTCGCCCGACGGAGCAGTCGGGCGGGTGGCCCGGTTCCGGTAACTGGAACAGGTAATTTACCTGATAAAGTGCTGCTATATAGGTGACCTGAGATCAAATGCCGGGTCTAGAATCTGTATTACATCATTAGTCATGTCTAAAACATCATTGATGCCCATTTTGGTGCACTTAAACACAATCACAGCGATCCATAACTATGAAAAGCCAAACCACGCAAAACAAGCAAATTGTGACATATGTGACCTAATTTGACCTTGAAGGTATTGATCTAAGGCCATGCAATTGCAGACAATAGAGTTCACTACCGTATGCATCCACTCTGATAATTTCGTTACACCAGCATTAATCGGAGCCGAGATCTTATGTGTGGTGGGGGCGGAATCCACCCCTCTCCAGTGCGCGTTATTTTCAGAGACCCTCCAGGCTCGTGTTAATATCGGGCCTGACTTCGCCCCGCAGTCACCTCTGCTGCCTCGCCACGGCACCTCCGTCGCCGTTCCGCTCACTCCAACTGCCGTGTGCCTGCCGCGGTGGTCGGTGATAGATCCGAGCAGGGATCTGGGGACAACTGGCAGGGTAAACGGACAGGATCCTGAGTGGGTTGAGGTACACTGAGGTGTGGGACGAACCGTAACCACCCATTGATGTGGATCAGGCACTCCGTCTTCCGCTGCGATAACAGTCCCAGGTCAGACTGGCTGGGCTACGCCGCTGGTCCGGTGTCGAGATGAAAGTTCACCACTCCCTTGACCTGCTTCTTCAGCACCGGAGCTGACCAGAGTCTTCCGTGTTTCTTGCGTGTGCTACCATACCATAACCTTGAAGATTAATATAACAGGGCTCATTCTCACTTGGATCGATCCCTTTCTAGGTGCACGAGTGGAGCTTCATTGCAAAGTTTGTATGCATGGGCATCCCAAATGCTGCAAGAATATTACGATTAGGCTTCTGGTAGTGCAAGTTAACAAATAATTCTTAAGTCCATTTCAGATCACCTACAGGTCATCTTTTATGCCCAACAATGTGTATTGTAGTTTCACCAGTGGACTGGCTGGACGTTTCCTCATGTGGCTTCAAATCGTCGCAAGGCATACCGGGTAGTATGAACACGAGGACACTGCTACCTTTACAGCGTGCAGATAGGCGACTAATTCTTCATTTGTGCCACATGACTCAGCTGACGTTGTTTTGTTACAGCCGTTGCAATAATCAACAAGGCACCCGTTGCCTCCATACTGGCCCACACAGCCGTTGGTAAGGCCCGGCACCACACGGTCGCTGCGCTGCTCTGGCGGAGGATGGCGGCTCTCTGTGTCATGGTCGTGCTCTTCGGAAGTGTCGCTACCAGCACCGCCACCAGCACCGCCACCCACTACGACCGTAGCTGGAACACCTGGGCACCAGCGGAAGTTGCGGTGTCGGTGGCAGGGGTTGAGTCGCTTTTCAGGTGCAGTGTTGCCTGCGAGAGAGCGGCCAGCGGCGGCTGCCTCGGGCTGAGCCTGGCCGGGGGCGCGTGTCAGCTGTTCGCGAACGTGCACTCGTCCGTGACCCCGAGGCCAGACTGGGTGCCGGTCGACTACATCCGTCGGGGAGCTTCCATAATACTGTCCTGTCGCGTCGGCTGGCTCCTCTTCCGCGACAGCTGCTACAACCGTGTCGCGGACAACATCCGCTGGCCAAACTGGAGTAAAGCCCGCGACCTCTGCCGCTCCTACAGCAATTTATCCCACCTCATGATCGTCGACGATGACGAAGAGGCCGACTGGCTGCTGCATGACCAATCGCGACCGGCACGCGGAGAGTACGTCGGTCTGCAGTACATCAACGGTGCCTTCTTCAACGTGGACGGGTCCCCGTCTACCGTCTCTATGCAGGTGGACCTGACGTCCTACCCGACAGGCCAGTGCATCCACACCGTCAGGAAATAAAGTAGCGCAACTGGTGAGGCGCAAATGCAGCCATCCGCTCAATGGCTACATATGCGAGGAGTCGCTCCGCTACTGTGAGCGCCCTCCGCTGCCGTGAGTCGCTCCGCTGCCGTGAGCGCCCTCCGCTGCCGTGAGCGCCTGCCCGGCCGGCTGGATCGGCCTTGATGGCCATTGCTACCGCGACATTTCCTCCCGGCTCCCCCGGGCAGACGTGACAACCAGCAGATCCTGCAGCCTGCAGTAGATCCTGCAGCCTGCAGCAAAGACGTTATGCAGCCCACCGTCCCCTTGTCTCGGTAATGACACCCTACAGTGGTAGAGTGTGCCAGCGTGCCACTTGGAGTGGTGCTGCAGTGACGTATCCCGTACCGCTTGAGCGCCTACAACATCTTCTTCGTGTGATCTGGATTACCAACTGCAGCCACCAGGGGTGTCTTTTTATGAAAACGATCGGTGAAATTATTCCGAACTTGCCACTTTTCCGACTCGAATTTCGGTGGTACAGGCTAATATTGGAGAGACAAAATTCATAGTTGGAAAGTCATGTTTGCTCCGAAAGCATGCAAAAAGACACCCGCGGTGGCCTCCGTCGTTTCAGTATAGCATATAAAACTTATCCGAACCGCACGCGTCAAGGCAATAATTCTACTCGGCGCAATTGCTGTTTTACACGACTTGTATCGTCACTGTAGGAACTGTGAGCACCAATTGTTGTTTTACACGACTTGTATCGTCACTATAGGGACTGTGAGCACCAAGTGCTGTTTTACACGACTTGTATCGTCACTGTACGGACTGTGAGCACCGAACCTCGCTGTTTGCGTCTCTCACGCCCGCCGTCGTTGTCGACCTACGGACCTACCTCGTGTGAGCTCTGTGAGACTGCACACTTCGCAACGGTTTTACAGGTCACCGTCGTACGTGCAAGCTTTGTCCGCAATCGTGTCGTCCACTAACGTTTTCCAATTCAGCAGATATTTCCAGTACTGGACTTTGCCCAGACCGAGCCGTCGCATATATCCTCAAGGGATAGCATTAAAGCACATCAGCCAGGTACTGTCTCATGTACCATTGCCAGCTTGTCTATCAACGCGGGACTATTCCTCGTAATGCGCGTTTCCTTTTCATTTCTAGAAATCTACCTTGGTGTCGACACACTTTTCTTATGATCCGTTATGCTGACTGCGTTATAACAGCGTCCGAATTCTGATCATATCTGTGGATGGTTTCTGCATAATACACAATGCACAGTGTACAATATGTTTGACGGCTGGCAAGGTATTAATGGCATGTTCACTGTTCCGCTCTATCCTTCAAGTCTACCACATAAAACGAAAACGCTGATTGCACAGCCAACACCATTGCATTCCTTGGAACCAGCGGAGCACCCACGATTTTCTTATCCCGGCATTGAGAGGAAGGTAAAATCTGTCCCTCAGTCCAACATCAGCGATAACCTGAGAGCGGGCTAATATATCGGTGCAAGTATTTCAATATATGTTTCTTAATCAATCCTACGACTTTTGCCACGGAGCAAGCAATAATGTCATGATAGTTCAGACATGAGTGACGTCAGAGCTATGACATGGTTGTCATGTTGTTATCTCATAAAACCGGATCGATGGACACAAGTTAACATTAAAGCTGAACGAATGAAGATATTTCATGTCTGCGCAGGGGAAGCGAGATATAATTAGGAGATCATTAACATGCTATGTGGTTGTTTTATCTGAATATGTTTGTATTGTTTATTAGAAGAAACTTTCACAGGCGAATGCCCAGTTACGGATGCACTTACCTACAACACACACGGATCTTGCAAAAGCACAAAACTGTCACTTAGCACTGATCGCAAAGTGGAGTGTGCTATGATGGTTACATGTTGTTTCTTTTCATACAGTTTTCAATCCATTTTGATCGACGGAAATTTGAAGTAACATATACAAATATCATAAAACAACAATGAAATGAGGCACAATGCGAAGCGAAAGGGAGAAGAAGTTGTTTCGGCACGAATTTGATTCTCCATATTTGATAGTATTTTTCGATTAATTAGTTCCGGATTATTATGTCCCTGGACAGGGCAAGTTCATGTACAACTTGAAAAGGAAAATAATAGTTGTTATTTTTTTTCAACATGGCAAAATCTCAAGTCTCAAATCAGGGGAGAAGTTGGTATTTGGGGTACCCTAAGTTGATCGACCTAGGGCTGAGCCCCTCATCTGATTTTGCAATGCTACACCCCTGGAGCCTGCTCACATCGGAATATCACACGGAGTCATGGAATACATTCCGTAAATACCGAGCCATGACACGGACTCCACGTGCCGCCGAAAATCGCCATGGAGCCGCCCCTGGGCGTGCCAAAATACCGACAAATAACTCACTGGGTGCGAAGAATATGTAATAAACATCCGAATGTCTCATCAGGCTTTCTCTAGCGATATGCCGTGGACACCTCAGGCCTCCCGAAGGCCATCCTTGGAATGGAGAAAGGAAAAACTGCAAAATTCAGAAGATAACCAAAAATAACAGCTAAGAAAAGCAAGAAAAACGGGAGAACATAACACATTGGTTAGAGGACAGCAGGGGATTCTATCGAACACCGGGTTGACAGAAAATTGAAAACATGACCCCCAAAATCCTTACCTGGAGCTGCTCCTGGGAAACCCAAGCTTTTGCAAGGAATGGAAACACGTGCGCAACGAATATCTAGGAATAGTCACAAAGCTTCAAGAACCTATCTGTAGTGGTTAGAGGACGTTATAAAAATGCAGGGGTCAGATTCGACTCTCCTCGACAGGACTAGGGGCAAGGCAGCAACGAGGGCATACATTGGTAGCTTTGTTGTAGTCGGGCGATTGAACTGATTTCGTTTACCTAACAAATGTACCATTGCGCAGTCCCATGCACAATGTCCACATGGGCAGTTTCCGAAGAACGTGAATAATGATGTCCCATGAAGGTTGTGAAAATTATGTATCCGGGCACAGCCTACGTGTACCGGGGCAGCAAACATTGGGCGGTAATAGGTGTTCGACTGTACCTCCGTGTAAATGATGATCTGCCGGTGGAAAGAAAACATAATTGTACTTCTTGTTTTGATGTTAGCATGGTCAAATATGGTCAGACTGCATCGGTATCATGTTTGATGGCGTTTAATGCATGTTGTAGGTAACCACTAGATGCTCTGAAGCACAATCACGCCGTTGCACGGAAAAATGCTACGACACCATGGTGATTATGAAATGTTTAACACTGGTTAAGAAAACTACAAGAGCTACTTTGGAATGCTACAAATGTGTGAGTGTGGAAAACAGGCTTTCATCGTCTGACGTTTATTTCGTCGTTCTATCCCATCGTTGTTCTATTGTGCACTGTTTAGTGTGGTGCAGTAATGTGCAATAATGTGCAATTTTCAGGGAGTGCCCAAAACCTGAACAATGAAACCACGGGAAGCTTGAGAAAATGTTCATGTTTTCCGGGACACGCTATATATACCATGACAAAAACGCCTGTGTTTGCATTACGATACGCATTTCACTGTACGTCCACATAAATGATACCTACAGGTAGAATGAAGGCATAACTGTACTTCTTGCTGTGAGACCAGCAAGGTTGAAATCGTCAGATGTTTCGATCACCAGATCACGAGATCTTCTGAATTAAAATTACGTCGGCGCATGTAGATAAGCCTATAGATGACGTATCGGTATTGGTTGACCTTCAAATTTGTGAAGTTTATTAAGGTAAACTATAAGGCCTACATCAATAAGTTTGCAATATTTTTGTTGCGAAAACATTTTTTATCACCCGTTTTATTTGATTGTTGGGCCCCCACAGTTGTCCAATGGGAGAAAACGTTCTCGAAATCCGTCCGTACAAAAAATAGCAAAATCATAAAAAGCCATGAAGAACGGACGAATATATGATATATTTAAAAGGAACACACTTCTATATTTGTCAGCAAAATCATGCCCGTTTGTATTTCTGCCGTCAAATTTATCAATTCCAGTGGGATAGGGGTCACAGAAGGTCGCGAAGTGACGAGGTCATTGGGTCACGACCTCAACGTGATAAATGTTGGTATCTTATGACGGTCATGTTTTCTTTAATCATTTTTCTTCTCAAAGATGCATTATGTGTCACAATACTGCTGGAGGCTAAAACTACGCAACCTTTAGTCGGATCCGGCTAAAACTTGTCAGGCATGTTCAGAGCATAAGATTACCACGTAAGCAAATTTTGGTCCAAATGCAAATGCAGTGGGTATATATATTTCTTTAATATCTGGTCGATCTGTCGTGCAACATACCACCTGGAAGCTGCGTACTGAGAGGGAGGAATACGCTTTGTTAATGATCAAGGCCAAGCTCGATCGCGCTGACAATATTTTCAAACGGGGAAAATAAGGCTCTGGTTTTGATCGCAAGGAAATGGGCTACCCATATCCACAGCATGCATACCATTTACATTGCTAATCTCACAATGGTTTGCTCACTATCAGTGTGCAATCGAGGCATTTTCCCAGCCCGTGATATTACTCACCGCATGTGAAATTACCCCTGTGTCAAACACGAGCACTCCCGAGTGGCAGTGGTAGTGGCGCCGCATCACATTACCACTCCCGAGTGGCAGTGGTAGTGGCGCCGCATCACATTACCACTCCCGAGTGGCAGTGGTAGTGGCGCCGCATCACATTGCCGGTGAGCACCCCCGAGTGGCAGTGGTAGTGGCGGCGCATCACATTACCGGTGCCTTTCAGAGCCCGGTGACCTTATCGCGCCACTATGGCCGACTGACGTGCACGTCGCCACTAACAGCGCCCTACCCGTGTCCCGAACGTAGTGCAGTCGATAAGCGGGGCGACGGTGGTGCGGGGGCATGTGCTAATCACGAGGACCGAGCGGCACTCGGGGCTTGTGAGCCGCCCGCGACGTCATCATACGTGTACCTCGCACGGTCGGTTCTTATTCTGGACATGGAAGTCAATGGTCGGCTTGTGAGCCGCCCCCGACATCATCATACGTGTACCTCGCACGCTCGGTTCTTGTTCTGGACATGGAAGTCAATGGTCGGCTTGTGAGCCGCCCCCGACGTCATCATACGTATACCTCGCACGCTCGGTTCTTGTTCTGGACGTGAAAGTCAATGGTCGGCTAACGAGTTTGGCTAACGATGCCGCTTTGATGTGACCGATACTTAAACATTTTCATGTACATGAACAAAGAAGTAGAGCCAGTGACGAACTATGCCCAGCAGTAAATGTTGGTAGGGATTGCATGCTTGGTAGCCATCTGTCACGATTGCATTCATGTTGCATGTACCTTTAAGTTCTAAGTCTTCTGCTGAAGTGTATACATTGCAAGTGACATGCTATTTTACAGGCAAGGGAAAATCTAGGAATCTGAATGAGAAGGGGGACACATTTCCTCGGAAGGACGTCTTCGACAGACAACTTGGTTGGACGTGGGGGAGGGGGTACACTCGACCATGCCGACAACTGCGATCATTGCGGACGGCTTCGTTAGGCGATGGGGGGGGGGGGAGGCACTCGATCATGCTGAAAGTCCGCCGTTTCGTCTCAAACGGGAGCCTGTCCCTCCTGCGCCCGTCCTGCTTCAAATCACTGGAGGCACATATCCCCAGTGAATCACTGTATCTGCCCCTGCTTACAGACATTATACACATGAACAGGGAGCAAACATTGATATCTTACCTGCACCCTTAGACCTAGTGATGCATCTACGAATCGATATCGACAGCGTGGAAGATGTCCTTGCGACGCTGCGCCGCCTGCCTGGCAGCTGCTACACGTCACTCGAGGCTTCGTTTGTCTTGTGCTGCACATCAAGCGGCGTCACCAGCCACGGCGGCGGAGGGTCGTGTCTGTCACTCTTGCACCACTCACGTGCAAACCACTCTCCACTTTTAGCATCCTGAGATGATCTCAAATGATGCGCCGTGGTACCAATTAAATGATGGGCGGAGATAGCCGAATGTGATTCAGGAATCTACAATAAGCTGTAATAACACCAACGTCACCTTTGATGCAAACACTGATTTGGCTATTTTACTGCCATACATACAATTAAAAAGTAGGCAGTCATACGAAAGCACTGACCTAGGCAGAGCAACGCGGCCACCGGACGAGCAGAGCAGAGTGAGCTGCCACCGGCAGAGCAGTGGGCGGCCACCAACAGAGCAGTGGGCGACCACCGACAGAGCAGAGTGGACGACCACCGACAGAGCAGTGGACGACCACCGACAGAGCATTGAACGACCACCGACAGAGCAGAGTGGACGGCCACTACATTACTGACCGACACACTACTGACCAACACCCTACTGACCGACACACAACTGACCGACACACTACTGACCGACACACTACTGATTGATACACTACTGACCGACACACTACTGACCGACTTACTACTGACCGACACACTACTGACCGACATATTACTGACCGACATACTATTGACCGACATATTACTGACCAACACACGCCTGACCGACACACTACTGACCGACACACTACTGACTGACATACTACTGACCAACACGCCACTGACCGACACACTACTGACCGGTACACTACTGACTGACACACTACTGACCGACACACTACTGACCGACACACTACTGACCGACACACCACTGACTGACACACTACTGACCAACAGGCCACAGACCGACACACCACTGATTGACACGCTACTGACAGACACACTACTAACCAACACGCCACTGACCGACACACAACTGACCGACACACTACTAACTGACACACTACTGACCAACACACCACTGACCAAAACAATACTGACCGACACACTACTGACCGACACCCTACTGACCGACATACAACTGACCGGCACACTACTGACTGACACACTACTGACCGACACGCCACTGACCGACACACTACTGATCGACACCCTACGTACCGACACACAACTGACCTAGGGTTATGTGATTTTTACGGTTATGAAATTTTGGAAAACGTCCTTTAGAATCTGCAATGCGCCATTGAAATACTTGACATTAATGGATAAAGTACTGTCAGGAATTCAGTATCAGTTTGCAATGGCTTACATCGACGACATAATAGCGTACTCGAAAACGTTTGATGAACACCTAGTTCACATAGAAGAAGTCGTTCGCCGATTGCGCAAAGAAAAGTTGAGATTGAAGCTTTCGAAGTGTGATTTTCTGAAAAAGAAGGCCCAATATTTAGGACACGTGGTGTCAGCCTCTGGAATACAACCGAATCCTGAAAAACAGAATCAATTCAACACATGGCAGCACCCATCATTATCAAAGGAGTCCGCTCATTTATCGGAATTTGTTCCTACTATAGACGATTCATAGCAGGATTTAGCCAGATGTCAATGTCGCTCATAACTTTGACAATGAAACATGCACATTTGTTTGGACCGATGACTGGGAGAAAGCATTTGCAACGTTGAAGCAAAAGTTAGCCTCCGCGCCCGTGCTGGCCTATCTCGACATCACGAAGGATTATAAGTTATATACGGACGCGTCACAAAATTCAGTTCGAGCCGAGTTATTTCAAAATCATTGAGAAGACGAGCGAATAGTGCAATTCGTGTCGAAACAACTGAACGAAACTCAACGTAAATGGCCCATGGTACAAAAGAAAGGTTACGTAAGGGTGTGGGCGGTACAGAAATTGAGACAGTATCTGCTTGGATCGAATTTCACGATTATAACGGACCACCGACCACTTACGTTGTTGAACTTGTCGCAAATGAAAAATCCAATACTGCAAAGATGGGCGAACATGCTTTCGGAACACGACTGTGAGGTAGTTTACATAAGAGGTAGCAAAGATGTTGTAGCAGATTATCTTAGTCGGATGCATCAAACTCATTCATCATTCTATTCATCAAAATATAAATGTCATCGATTCAGATTATGTTCCCACGGGTGATTTCCGAAAAACCAAGAGCAGAAAACCAGAGGAGAAGCTGAGCAGAGAGATAAAGTTCAAAGACGTGTTAATAAAGTGGGAGAACATTGAACAACTTTAGAAGGCAGACGAGGAAATAGCCAACATACGAAAAGTCATGAACGATAAGAATCAATCTGATTGCAAAGACGTTGTTCTGCATTATATGGAATTAGACAGGCTCCTCTACAAAGTTAGTGAAGGGCCACGCTGTGGACCATTTTCAGGACTACAACTATGTGTGCCAAAATGTTTGAGAGAGGAAATGTTAAAAGAGCTGCACGAAGGTTTCTTTGCCGGCAATATGGGATTAACGAATACATACGAGAAGCTTAAATTTAGGTATTACTGGAATGTCATGTGGAGGGATATTGCGGCTTATCTTAAAACTTGCGTGCCTTGTATCGAGCGTAAAGTAAAGCCATCCCCTGAGCAAGTGCAGCCCTCGTGGTCAGCCAAACGGGCCGAGGCCGGCCTGAGCTGCGGCCCATGTGATGACTGGTGCACGGATGTAAACACCCCGCCGAGAACAATGGGTGACGGCACCGCTGAGACGGTAACTGGAGAGGCCATATCTGGCTTTGTGCCATCACCGTCGGTCGAGCCTGACCGGCCGGAGAGTCAATCACCTCTCACCCAGTTAACAAATGTGGATAAGCTTCCAGAAGTATCTAGTTATACCGAGAATGCCACTTATATGTTGAAATTACCATTACCTTCATCGAGCGATTCAGAAGATAAGTTACCTCTGGCCGAATTAGCCGAACGTATTAAACGACCTCTGCCAACGTCCAGTGATTCAGACAATGAAAATTTACAATCGCAATTAGCGAAACGTACAAAACCCCAACACAATAATTCGGAGGATGAGATTCCCCTGTCACAATTAGCCAAAAGATTAAAAAAAATTCAGTTGAAAGTCCACAGAATGTTCCCCCGAAAAACGACCCTTGGAAGGTTCATCTGACGACGACCAACTCCCAGACAGAATGCAAATTCACGATGACTCATCGTCCACAGAATATGACGCCGACGTCGAACGCATAGAAATCAAGCCCGACAAAACTAGCGTATTCGCGAATTTCGTGGAGAAACAGAATGCAATGATGTTAGCACAAATGAAATCACGGACTGAGTTATTGAAATCGATGTTTAGAAACTGATCTAGTAGCTGTATCGTGGAATTTGTACTTGTGAGTCACCTCAAGTTGTTATGACGATGTATTCAGGCGCAGTGACGTCACATTCGGTGACGCGAGTAGCGTCACGTGTAATGGATTGCCATATACTGGCATGTGGATATTAAAGTGACGTTGCAATGTCACCTGAACTGATGTCCTGTGTGGCACACTGTCCACTGTCGGTAAAATGTATTTTGTGGTTAAAATGAAACGCCGGGCTTTATCCCCGGCATCTTCGAACCGCGCTCTGTACCCAGAACCCGCAGCAACCTTCAATCCCCCGCCCCATTCTTCCTGGTGAAGGCAAGATGACTGCAACTGATTGACAGGTCAGCGAGTGCTTGACCTGACCACGAGCTGAACGAGTCGGTTCAGCTTACGACAGCATGGCGATCAACGCGACGCCTGCGGCCGCGTTACGTGGCCTCGGTCGCTATAGGCCGCAAGGACAACCGGGACAGCGTCTGCTCAAACCGAGCACCTACCATCATCACGAGGGATGGTGTGACGTGTGTGGCCATGACCTACGGCACCACGTTAGCGGCTCCTGCGAGGCGAGCCCACCCGCAGTCGTCTCGCCCAGGCAGTCTACTAACTGGTCCATTGGAGCGGTGCCAGCGGGCACCGACACCGCGAACGCGAGCGTCACCGACGAGGAACCGGCCGCTGAGGACACGCAGCTGGCAACTCTATTCCGACCCATTCAACCGATCTACTCCCATCTCCCAAATCTGGACTCAAATTCGCTCCATCTCCAATGGCAGAGCACCACACCGAGCATTCACACAACTGACAATTAACCAACAGAAAATAACAAAACATACAGCCGTCGCGGAACACCTTGCCACATATTATCCCATCTCCTCATCATCTCCTCCAATGCTCAATACTCACAGCACACCACCTCATTCCTCCGCGTCACTCTTGCCGCTTGCCACTTTGGCTCCGACAACTCTGAGCCCTGCAACGCCCTCTTTACCCTCTATGAACTAAATTTATCCCTCTCCAAGGTAACAAATACGGCTGTTGGACCTGATCGACTGGCATACCCCTTCTTTCAAAACCTCTCTGACCCCGGCAAAGACAACCTCATCTCGGCAATAAATCGACTATGGACTGACGGTACTTTCCTAGCCTCCTGGTCTACCATTATCATTCTATCTACTATCATTCCTATCGCTAAACCTTTCACACCTCTACACATCCCCTCCAGCTATCGCCCTATATCTCTCACTAGTTGTGCTGGCAAAATATTTGAGCGCATGGTCAATGCCATTGACTCAATGGACGAATCAGAGTCTATCTTGAAAACACAAAAATTATATCTCCTTTTCAGAGCGGCTTCCGGCCAAGGCGAAGCACTGCTGACAACCTGCTCGAAATTGTCGATTCAATCCCGCGTGGTTTCCGCGACAAAATCCGAAACTATCTCCATTTTTAAGATCTAAAATCCGGGTTTAATAAAACATAGCTCTGCCCTTTTAATTAAATTACACCGAATTGGTAGAAAGGGCAGAATGACCACGTTCATCGCCAACTTTCCCGAAAACCATTCCTTCGTCGTCCGTTGCGGCAACATCTATTCCCAGCCCCACACTCTTGAGCAAGGCGTCCCACAATGTAGCGTACTGTCCCCAACCCTATTTCTCATTATGATTTACGATGCTTTAGACCAACTTCCCCTGATTACCGCCTTCTAAAATATTTTATATACGGCGATGATTTAGCCATTTGGTGCACGCATCCATTAGCAGACACAGCTAAGCATTACATACAACTCGCCATGAATCAAATTGATTCATGGTGCTCCCTCTGGGAGCTGCAGATCTCCCCCACTAAATTGGTCACAATGCTTTTTTCTCGGCTTCCCTGATATATGCGCCCTAATAAACCGCTCCGCTATCACGATGAAATTATAGCCCTCCAAACCTCCTCCAAATATCTCGGAATTATCCTCGACAAAGGACTTTATTTTGGCCCCCACATTACCTATATTAAACAGCGCTGCGCTGTTCGTCTTAATATCCTGCGCTGCATCTCCGGTCGCGACTGGGATGTAGACAGGACTACTCCTAACCAAATGTATATTGCCCTGATTCGTTAAATCCTGGAATACAATGCGTTTATCTTGGATCATATATCCCCCACACTCACAAAATCACTAGAATGCACAGAAAATCACGCACTCCGCCTCATCACCGGAGCACACCGCGCCACACCTACCACCAGTCTCCGGGGTGAGGTCAATCTCCCTAGCCTACAATACCGCAGAATACTACAACTCCTCAGATACCACTTCAGGACAACAACACAACTAAATCACCCCTCCAATGTCGCATGGTCTAAACCTCCGGTTCGGCGCTCCAAAAACAAATTTAAATACAGCATTACTATTCACTTGAAGCAGGTTCTGACATCCACACTAAAATTTCCCGATGTACCACTGACCGACCCCCCCCTCTCCCATTCTGGCACATGAAACACTCCAAACTCGAGTTCTCTTTCGGCACAACAAAACCCTACTTACACCATTGACGTTGAAATCGATTTAAAAAAAAAATCAATAGGCCCACCCACAACACACATTCTTTTATACTGACGGCTCACGTACCAGCAATGGTACGGGCGCCGCCTGGTGCGGTGGGCCCGACACTGGTCGAACCAAATTAACACTACATCATACGGTATACACAGCAGAATTAGTCGCCAACACATCCAACACATTAGTCGCCAACACACTTTCCTCCAACACATCAACGCACGACACATCACTACCCCTACCACAATCTGCACTGACTCACGATCCTCCGTTGACGCCTTCGCGGCCATACACAACACCACACACCCCACACTCAACGCCACTCGACACCTCTACCATGACAACCACGCACACCTTCAGCTCACCATTCTCTGGATCAACGGACACAGGGATATCCTGGGAAACGAGCGCGCGGACGGCCTTGCACTGGCAGCAATTGACCTCCCTCAGAATAAGTGTGCCCCAGTGCCACCCGGTGATCTCCTTACTCTAGCCAATATGTTATTCCACAAATATCTTCAGGTCTGCTGGTCACACGACACCACACACCTACACACTATCAAACCCACACTCTTCAACTGGCCCTCTTCCCACCAACACTCCCATTTGAATGAGGTGATACTCGCCAGACTTCGCCTCGGACACACCGGCTTAACACACAAATATATTTTTATTGATCACGTTGGCCCCCGATTTGTACCACAAGCCGAGTTCGCATCACTGGCGCCCACGTATTACTCACATGTCCAGCATATGCTCCTCATCGCCGCGCTATTCTCCACTATTTCAACCGCAACCATACGCAGATATCGCTCTGGGCACTCCTCGGGAATTACCACCCGGCACTCCTCGAGCTGCTCCTCTGCTTTTTACACGATACAAAACTTTCCGAACTGATTTGATTTCTATGTCACACGTTACCTGGCTCAACCTGATTTGATGTGAAGTTGAAGGATACATGACACGCGTTGCACCCTACGTTAGCTGTATGACTGCGTTACACACGTCTTCCTCTCCGTCGTCGAAAAAACACATACATATAGGATATTGTACACTAGGTAGGCAGAGACTGATCTAATTTCGCCGAAGCGGACGGTTCTCCTTATAAATAGCGTTTTTTTTTACCTACGGGTTTTCCGAGGTACTTGGTTTTCCCCTTCTCAGGTTTTTCCAAGCCTTAACTCAAACATACACCTACACATACAAGATCGGGCCCGACGCCCACGACTCGCCCTGGGCGCCGGGCCTTCGCTTCGTTTCAGGTCGCAGGTGGGCAGTGGAGCCTCTCCGCAGGCGACGAAGCTGTCTATCATCCAAATGTCCTTCCGATTGTAGTGTATGTATGTATGTATGTATGTCTGTATGTCTCACCTGTGTATGTATGCATCGGCCACTTACGCCACGTTCCTTGTTTGCCGACGTCTCATCCTTCCTCTCTTTCTTATTTGATATAACCGGATGCCACACAAGCCGGATTAACGTAGTCCTTTCTTTAACGTAACAAATCTCTAGCGCATGTCACTTTGCCTCTGCTAAAGATGGAAAAATTGAGCAATGCCCGTTGTCACCCCGCAGTTCTGATATCTGGGGAGGGGTAGCGGCGACCGGCACCTGGATCGTTCAGACGGACCAACGCTTGACCTCGGCCGCCCCGCGGTGGTATGATTACTCGGCCATCTGGGAGCCGACGGCCGACTGGCAGAGACAGCAGGCGCGCTGAGGTCGCCCCAGACTCGGCTGAGGCTCTGATACCAGTCTGAGGTGTGGTGTCACTGTCGCGAGACCGAGCGGCAAGGCACCACACTGTCTCGTCAGGTGTGACGTGGAGGTGCCTTGTCTAGCCCCCTCCCTCCAGACCAGCCGGACGGTTCATGGACGAGCGACCAAGTTGGCTCCCTCAGGCCGACGCTCTCGAAGTGTGACGTGGGAGTTACATGCTCTGGATGAGTCACGTGATGACCTGCCATGTTGCAATCGTGCGAGTAGCCAATGGTGTGCGGCGTTACATTGGACAGCATGCGGAGATAGCCGACCATGATGAACAGAGGAGGGTTAGTGAGCCGAATCCCAGTTCTGACCACGGCGCTACAAAGGAACGACGCCGGGCCGAGGGAAAGGATGCGGGGTGGCCTAGGTCACACGGTGGGAGCGGAGCTTCCTGTGGTGCCCTGTCAAAGGGCACCAGCGGCACTGCCGGGGCGACCAGGGTAAGGCGCGTCGGCGGCAAGGCAAGTCAGAGTCTCCATAGTTCAATGTAGGGAGAACCGAGGAGGTTCTCCCTGCGGAAGAATCTCCTCTTCCCCTGAGAAAACATTTGCGTTCAACAGAATGTCTGTGCCATCCTCAGGATTGCTACTATCCACGTTTGACTAAATTTGGAGGGTACGCGAATGTATTTCAAGGTTAATAGGAATTCGTCCGTAACATTACGGACATCTCGGGCAGCCATGGTGTAGGATAGGATTGTATTGGTACATTTGATGAGTCATGACTAAAAATCGTAGCAAAATGTAATCCCGACAGACTATTCCGATAAAAACGATTGTGTTTGATCTTAGTACCAAATACTCGTTCATGTTTGCTCAAAACTAGTTAACTGCGCTCGTAAAAACATATATGATACCGTCAAATATTTGTTGAACTGCAACTCAACATCAATTTGTAGAGTTTCCATGAAATGGCGCTACATATATCTCTTCGATGCATCAGCAGAAATTATAACGTTTTTGATATGAAGGGATCCCGGAAGACAATCGGACATTACCATCGACAAATGGAACTTGCAATTAATATTGTTGCAAAAGTATATTACTCCGAGTGTTTCAATGCCTTTTTTCTGCTTGTTCACGTTTAAAGTAAACCAGGAAGAGAAACGTGCTGCGAAATGGGAAAGCTAGCATGGTATAGTCAAATTTGAAGCAATCGTAGGCAAATCACATTCTCTTTCCAGACGACAAGTGACGTCCTGGAATTTCATCGGAAGCATACGCAGGGTATTTACGGCCTGCTGCAGTAACTAAATGCGAGTTTGATAGGCGGAAGAAGACCAAGAGTATAACTGTCGTGAATAATACCGTGGGCATGTGCTGGTTCAGAAAAAAGCTCTTCACGTTTAAACAATGTAAGGTTGTACAGGTGTGAGGTACCTCTTACCTCGCTACCTACATATGGCTGCGCTTGGCTGTGAACCCATGGTTATGTTCACTGAGTGTGCACCTTCCCAGCTAGGTGCCCAGATGGGCACTGCAAGGCATGCCAATCAAACTGAGCTAAAACGAACTACGTTGGATTGATGTATGTCGTTATACTTCAAATGAAATTGTTGCGAATCTGGCAGGACAAAATGTATGTTCTAGTGCAATGAGCCTGGTAGCTGCCAAGGTTTGGCTTCGTTAAGCGCCTATTCTGTTGAAGGTAATGGCACTCGTTCGCGTGTGAACAGTACGGGTAGGCTTAATATTTCATTTTGAAGCTCACGTTGTTATATTTCTCTTATTTGATTAATTGGTAGTCGTCCTGATTCTTGGATGCCTTGTTCGTGTTCATGCACCATGAGTTGGCATAGGCTAGAGGACTGGCCAGTCAGCACATGTGATCTAAAGTGATATTGGTATGATTTATAAATCGCGCACTGCTTATGTAAATTATCATCTACATTTCACACTCAATGTTAGCATATGCTTTTTGTTTACTTGTCAGCTAAAATATTGTATAACATACCTCGTTCACATGTTATTGATTACTGCAACCAGCCAGGTTTTAACTCTTTTGCATTCTTGAAACTGGATTGAGTAACGAATTGCTAACTATCTGGCACGGATATGGGTACGATTTGATCGGTCCATACGGATGTGGATTGGACCGTATTTGAAAATGTCAATCTGTGTTATGCTTCGTAAAGTATATTTAATGTTCGCTTCCAGATATTGTAGTGGGAAAATGAGGCAGTGAAGCTAACAGCACGTCTCGCGATCAGCCACGTGTCACTCGTGCATCGAGCTGCAGGTCAACGCAGTCCATGCTACCAACGCCTCACACACTATACCGCCGGAACAATTCGTTCGGCCTCAAATTCCATGCAACCTGGGTATCGAGTCCACACACGCAGTTGCCCGTGGACACGGCTTTTGATGTCCGGTACCGATCGTGGCTGTGGAACAGAGCAGCCGCGACTACGAAGCACGCCGGCGGTGCCGACCGCCCTCCGACACTTCCTCTGCTGGAAAGGGCATCACACAGCCAGTGGACCCGATACTCCAAGCCATGTAAGTCAATAACAGCACTGCCATAATTATCGGCATTTGAAAGCCGTTCTATTGCCGGAGTCGAGACCTCCTGGCCGGAGCCGGAAAGGGACGTCAGAAGGTAGGTTAACGCGTCGGCCGTGCCATCCCAGCGTCCGCAACCTTCTATTGGTCCACAACTCCTCGATTCGCATCGAATTTCAGATTAGTCAGATCACAATGCTCCACCCACCACCCCGTGCAGCCTCGAGCTAAGTTGAGTGTTCCCGCACATCAGGCAACTCCGGCCACTCCGCACATCAGGCCACTCCGGCCACTCCGCACATCAGGCCACTCCGGCCACTCCGCACATCAGGCCATTCCGCCGCACATCAGGCCACTCCGCACATCTGGCCACTCCGCACATCAGGCCATTCCGCCGCACATCAGGCCACTCCGCCGCACATCAGGCCACTCCGGCGCAAGGCCGGATGGCAAAAGATACATAGTTGGATGCCCACATGGTATTTTATGGTGAAGGAAAGCGAAGCGTATGAGTAAAAACAATTGCGTCGCATGCAAATTAACCCTCCTTTTCATCCCTTTATTCACGTTGTCTTTCTGGTTAGATCCGGCCACCTCGTCCCAGGGTGGATTCATTATAAGCCCCCATGATCTCCAAACTAAGCGTCGCACGAAAACAAAAGAGGTGTCATCGAAAAGCACTCAACGAGTAGGGCCCGAAACCACCCGCAACATTTGCCCCTAACAGATTGACGTCACTATGGGGGTTATGATGTCACCACGAACGTCGTGTTTTTAGCTCTGGGGAGTTCATTTTGGGGAGATTTTAAAAACAAAACTTATTTTGAATCAGAAAATGAAGCTCACTTGACCCTGACTAACTCGGTGACTGTGGATGATCTGACCACAACATGTTCACACAACACATGGGACATTCCACTACAAATCGACAAGTGAAAAGGCCAAAACAACACGAAATATTTTATATTTTGATGAAAATATTTGTGTGGAGTTATCTGATGCGCCGAATATATATATATATATATATATATATATATATATATATATATATATATATATATATATATATATATATATATATCGGTGAACTCACAATAACACGCTGCACATTCGGCTATTTCGAAATTTTCGTTTACGGGTTATATTAACTCCTGACACAGTAACCTAAGATCACGTGACCTATTGTAACTTCCGGGACAGTCACAATGCGATTTGAAAAAGTGCAGAAATGAAGTTCGATATCTCACCTTTCGAAGCCAAAAAATGGAAAATAAAAGTAAAGTTTTGCTCATAAAACTATATATGTCCGTTCAAAATCAGGCATGAATGGTTGTTTTTGCGCTAGGTAATCTTGGCCTGCGTAAACATGTATTTAGAACGGTATATTAGTGAAAAACAAGGCTTTTGACGTTCGAGGTATGTGATGGGATGATAATGTTAGTCATCTGATCTTGAATGTTGTGTTGCATGGGTGTTCTAATTCGTTGTGAGGTCAAGGGTTAAACGAATTGGCAGAAATGTATCGAAATTGTGGTAGTAGTTGATTTATGAGTTATACCTTACCATGAAGTACAAGGAGAGAGAAGCATCCAAAATATAGCAATCACATTCCGAAAACCGAGAAACCATTCACACAACAATTTATTGCCTCGCGAAGATAAAAATCTGCGAATGTAGTGAAATATCAGGACAGGCACAAACAATGGGTGTCACCGTGTTTGGGTGCCCAGTGCTCACTGATCACACTCGCTGACCGTGCTGCCTGTGAAGCGAGAACATTTCTGAGGGTGTCGGACGCAGTCAAGGTGAAGGTAA
Organism: Ashinkailepas kermadecensis; assembly: GCA_034440615.1. NCBI lineage: Eukaryota > Metazoa > Arthropoda > Thecostraca > Neolepadidae > Ashinkailepas > Ashinkailepas kermadecensis. The sequence goes on from JAOTOM010003512.1 coordinate 52,576, forward strand.
AGCTATTTTATGAGTAGGACCAGATCAGCCGGATGTATATCGGCAAGACCGAACGTGTTATAGTGCAAGAGATTGATGGAACCAAAAGTAGAGGTCAGAATAGGCTTGCTTTTGGAAATTTGTGTGAGATATATGATCTATACAAGCATAACTCTAAAAACCCTCGCACGGACCTTTGCTATAGACCAAAGTGGAAAGCATTCGATATCTGAGCCAGTAAATCGTGAAGCCGACCAGACACCAATTTGTGGCTGACAAACAAGGTCAGCACTTCACCTACGCAAAGGCTACTGCCAAGGAGGGGCGAATTGATTGTCTAGTACGATTTCGATGAAAATTATTAATTTGTGGTGCGGGCTGTAGCACAAGGCTTCTACTGGGATTCGTCGTAGTATACGGTGCACCCGTTTGTAAAGTACTGGCGTGAGGACGAGGTACTGTGCCATTAGAGCTACTGCTGTATCTCTGACGGCACAAAGCACAACACCGACACTGTGCATGCGTTCGTGCAACGGCTTATCCCAGAAATTCGGACCGCAGTACCTGACCTCAAAATGTTTATTTCACAGTCGGCAGTATACAAAAAAGCATGACTTCGTCAATGTGTGTCACCATCCGACAGACTTTGGGGTATCCCGTGAGTGGTTTTTTTGTCATATCCACATGGCAAGGGCGCCTGCGACGGCATCGGGGTCACAGCCAAGCATGCCGCGGCTCAAGCATGCCGCGGCTCAAGCATGCCGCGGCTCAAGCGTGCCGCGGCTCAAGCGTGCCGCGGCTCAAGCGTGCCGCGGCTCAAGCATGCCGCGGCTCAAGCGTGCCGCGGCTCAAGCGTGCCGCGGCTCAAGCATGCCGCGGCTCAAGCATGCCGCGGCCCGCGGCTTCAAGCGCCCGCTTAACAACCATATACTGACGACGGAGGACATGTTTGAGTATCTGTCGCACAAGCTAGTCAGCTGCATCAAGTTCATATGCGTATCAAAGCAGGAGGCAATGGACGTCACGACCCACCTCACCGAGCGCGTCTCGAAAGCCATCACGGTGAAGGGAACACAGGGGTACCACAAGTTCGCACCAGTGACCCACAGCACCGTAATAGTTCATGAACTACATACTGATGCGGGACGTGTGTTAATGGTTGTTGGGTGAAGTGAGACGTGTTAGTGTGCGTGCTGATACAGATTGTGTTCATTAATATTATCGCAGTGACAGATCATCAGTCTGAACTGGGATTCTGACAAGGCATGGGATGATGTGCAGGTCTGTAGATCATTACATTGCATTACATTATAATACTGAACTGCAACACATTATTGCATTGCATTGCATTGTGCAATTATGTTTCTTTATTGTATTACACCGATGTAGATGGCTTATGATGCAATGCGATTCATTTCAGGCTCAGCATGTGCCAATGGATGCGTCCGTGCCAATTTTTTTCTCAAGCAGTTCAAGATGAATACGATTACTCAGTCAATGAGGTTCATCTTTTCGTTTCCAGAACATAATTGAAACACCAGAAGGTCGATATTACCGTGATTGGCGGTGACAAAAACCCTTCATTATTGTCGGTGAAATATGATCGTACATTTTTGATATGCTGACATTGAGGCAGAAACATATTGCATCAGGTGAACATATTTACATTACTTCTCTCATTACAAGTTACGATCTAGGATTTCACAAATTGCACTTCGCCCCTTCTGAATTTCCAAAATAGCATTGTGACTGTCTCGAAGGTCAAACTAGGTCACGTTATCTTAGGTCACAAGCTCACGATTAAAAAAAGCGTGAACAAAAATATCGAAAGTGAGAAAAGATGCAGTGGATCATAACAAGTTCAGCGATATATAGCTTCGTTCGTATTACTCTTCATTGAGTGGTCCCCAAAGACTTTGGTCACTTCTAAAAAATGTCCGATGCTACAACTCCTTAACAGTTGCTCCGAATCTTTCCTAAATTGCACAGCTGAGCTGGATGATAGAGACAAGCTGACCAGGGGCGTCGCCACCGGGGGGGCAGAGGAGGCAGTCGCCCCCTGCCGTGAGACTGGGCCCCCCTCCACCCTGAAATTTGAGGAGGCCCCTATCCGGAAATGCACAGGTAAAAAAAGTGAGCAAGGAGGCCGACGAGACATGAGTGGAGGCCTCCAAGACGTGAGAGGAGGCCCCTAATGTGAAAAAGGAGTCACCTAGGAGAGGATTCTGAGGCCTAGGAGGCCCCAGAAATCAAGAGAGTGCCAACAATTGGCACAGAAGCCCCCAGGAATGCAAAGGAGGCCCCCAGGATTGCAAAGGAGGCCTCCAGGATTACAAAGGAGGCCCCCAGGATTGCAAAGGAGACCCCCAGGATTGCAAAGGAGGCCCCCAGGATTGAAAAGGAGGACACCAGGATTGCAAAGGTGGCCCTCAGGATTGCAAAGGAGGCCCCAGGATTGCAAAGGAGGCCCCAGGATCGCAAAGGAAACCCACAGGATTGCAAAGGAGGACTCCAGGATTGCAAAGGAGGCCCCCAGGATTGCAAAGGAGGCCACCAGGATTGCAAAGGCCCGGATTGCAAAGGAGGCCCTCAGGATTGCAAAGGAGGCCCCCAGGATTGCGAAGGAGGCCCACAGGATTTCAAAGGGAGACCCCATGATTGCAAAGGAGGCCCCAATACGGGAAGGAAGACATCAGAAAATGAGAGGAGGCCCTAAGACGGAAGAGAAAGCCAGTGGATATGAGATGAGGTTTTGGAGACGTAAAAGCAGTCCCCAAAACGGGTAAGGTTCCACCAAGATAGAAAAGGATGATCCAGAAAAGTGGTAGGAAGCACCTAATTCGGAAGAGGACGATATAAGATTGGAAATGAGACCCTATGATCAACGAGGAAGCCCCTAAAATAGGAAAGAAGGGCCATTAGATAAGAGGGTATGGCTCCCAGGCGAGAAAGAAGGCTCCAAGACGGGTAAGAAGGTCCCTAGGAAATGACAAGGTAGCTGAGATAGGAAAGGTTGCTTGTAATTTGGAAGAGGAGGCACCTGAGAGAGAAGAGGAGTCCACCAGGAGATAAGAGGCCATCCTTAAAATGGGCAAAGATAGAATCAAAACGCAGAACAGGAGGCCCCCAAGACGTGAGAGAAGGCCCCTAATTTGAAAAAGAAAGCCTTTAGAAGAGAAAAGGAGGCCCCTGCCGGACTTGAGAGGAGTCCCTCAAGACGGAGTAGGAGGTCTCCAGGGCCGAATGAGGCCCCGACGACCGAAAGGAATTCCCAGGAAATGAGAGAAGGCCCTTAAGATGGGAGTGGTAGGTAGCAGGTATGGAAGGAGGCGAGGTTTCCAAAATTAAACATCCCCACAAGACGGGCAAGCTTTGCGAGGACAAAGGAGGAGGACCACGAGGCGTGGCAGGAGTCCCCATAATTTGGCAGAGGATGTCCTGAAATATGAGAGGAAGCCCCATGCCATGTTAAAGGGGCCCCAGGATGTGGGAGGCGGCCCTCTAAAACGGGACAGGGGGACCATTGAATATCGAGGAGGGTAGGACGCACGAGGAGACATCCAAAACCGGTAAAGATGCTCCAGGAAATGAGACGAGACTCCTAAGACGCGAGAGGAGGCCTATAATTCGCAAGCAGCCCACTGAAATGGTAGGAGTCGTGCGGGGTACCTTGAAACTCACGATATGGGCCCAAAAAGATCCGGCCGGGGCTCCTGAAAATCACGCTGAGCCTAGGGGTACCAAAAAGTCACGCCCGGACCATGCAAATCACGCTAAGTGCACGATAGGTCGTACCGTTCCCCAACAGTCTCATTGGGACACAAATGAAGCCGGGGCAACGAAAAACAATCCGGACATGTATAATCACTCTGGGGCCCGAACAATGACACCAAAAGCATCCAAAACGTATTGGACCCGCACAAAGTGTCGAGGTCGCTAAAACTCGCGCTAGGGATCCAAGCAAATGACGTCGGGACACAAAATATTACATTGGACTAAAAATGTCGCGTCGCAGCTCTTGAAAATCTCACTGGGGACCAAAAACGTCGCGCCTGGACCCCAAAGGTTGCAGCTGCCCCAAAAATCAAATTATCAACCGGAATGTCACTCTGCGCCCCCCAAAAAAATCGGCTCAAAGTCCCCCCAAAACCCGTTGGGCTCTGGAAAAAACGTGTCAGGGCACCGAAAAATATCGCACCTGGAGACCGAAGAATCGTACCGGGACCCCAAAAATATCACATAAGGACCATTAAAAAATAGAACTCGATGTCCAAAATTTCACACCGAGACTCGATCGAATCGACCCCAGCACCGGGAAAATTAAGAACAGGTCCGGAAAAAATTACCCGGAGGGCTTTTATACTCCGAAAGGTGCCATCGGCTGAAAAAAACTCCTTCGGTGGCCGCAGTGGCATATCAAAGGGGCAAATGCCCCATCCCTCCTAAGAGGGATATGCTCCCAAGAATCGAGCCGAGACCCCCAAAAGTCGCGCTGGGGCCAAAAAAATTCGCGTCGGTCCACCAGAATTCGCGTAGGGGCTCCAAGTAAATACGGCGGGCCCCAGGAAACTCGCTCCGAGGCCCAAAAATCTGCAACAGGAACCGCCAAGATCGCATTGGGGCCACATCTAAGTACCACGCACCCCGCAAACTCGAACCGGTTCCACCAAATATCGCGCTCGGACCCACAATTCCCATCGGTAGTACCAACAATTTGGTCTGGGCATAATAATTCACATCGGGGCTGTCAACAATTGGCGTCTAGGGCCATGCATAAGCACCGTGTGACCCCCAAAGTGACATCGGTATCCGAAAAATAAAGCCGGAGCCCTCCAAAACAAGGAGGGATTAAAAAAAAGTCCGGGTCAGGAAAATCGTTCTGAAGCACCGAACATATCATCAGATGCCTTCACAAATCGCGTACGGCTTCGAAAAACATACCGGAGCTCGAAGAAAATCGAGGTGAGATACAAAAACATGGCGCCGGGGACTCGAAAAATCAGGCCGGGATTCGGAATTTAAAGAAAATTCAGAAGAGTTCCACAAAAATCACGTTGAGCTCAGATAACTGGCGTTGGGTTCCCGGAACCACGCGCCTGGGCGCGATAAGTCGCGCAAGGACCCAGAAAAATCGCACCGGAGCCCCAAAATCGTACTGGGGCCGCACAAATGTGCGTCAGAAGCCCTAAATAAACACAGCGGGACCCTAAGAGCACAACGGGGACCGAAAATGCAACTGACCCTCCAAAGCGCAGTCTCGCAAAAAGCGACAAGACCCTAAAACATGCGTTGCAACCCTAAATAAATATACCGGGAACTCTGAAAAAAACACAAAAAAACACCGGAAGCTCCCAAGGCACACAGGGGCCATGCTACCGCACAAGGGCCTGAAAAGTGGCTGGGGCCGTAAAAAGCAACATGGTCCCAAAACGAACAAAAATACCGGGCACTAAGTATACACATCGAAATCTTTGAAAGCGCTCGAGAACTAAGAAAAATCATCGGTGCACAAAAAAGCAACAAAACCCTAAAACGAGCAGGGGTTTCGAAGATGCGTTGGGCCTCTAACAAAAATGGATTTGAGCCTAAGACATACGTAGACGAAGAAATACGAAACGGGTCCAAAGAAGTACACTCATGCAGGGCCTCGGTTCGGTAGCCAATCTGGAAGCATGTTTAATCAAAGATATGAGGTGCATCAAAGCTCAGCGGGTATCCGCATGTCTTCACCATAAAATATGGGAAGTAGGGAACTAATAATCGAATTTAATTACTCGAATTTTCGCAGCGAACGCCCATACGAAGCATTTCATCACGTCAGATATGGCGCAAGTCTATCATGTGGCAGCAATTAGGAAAGCGTAGGAGGTCCAGCAGAATCCGTAGCATCGCACAGAGTGTGGCGAATGCGCCGAATGCGCAAGATGGGTGTGCACGTGCACTAACGTTGGCGTCGTAGCGACCGGGCACTATGAACTGGAAGGTCTGAAATTGGGAAAATAGTCAATTCACCGCAATGTAAGTTCTGTCCCGAACAAGACAGCATCAGACACTTTTTCTGAGATGTCGGTCAGTAGGGCCATTTTGGTGGCAGTTGATAGCCAGGCTGGGTAGATTGAGCAGAAACCGACTGAGATATTGCCCGGAGCACTTACTGTTTGGATGTTTCGATGCTCCTGAGTCTGTCAACTATGTCGTACTTCTTGCAAAGCAATATGTTTTGAATAAGAAGCTGAATGGGATCGGAGATATGACGTTTGTAGACTTTAAATCGAGGCTTTTCAACCAATATAAAGTTCATGAATGCATTGCAACGAAGGCGAGAAAGATGGAACAGTTCCACCGCACATGGGGCAGTCTGATGCGGTTATTGTGATGCGGGGGTTTCACAGGATCACTCCTGGCGATCCTGGGTACAAGCTGTCAATATCAATTGGAAAAGCGCTAGGATGAGTTGGTTTCATCTGGGCTGGATTTAGTAGGGCCTGGATCTGCTGGTACATTTGGGATGAATGATCTTGTAATAGATGCGAGAATAATAGAGATATGATGGAACGTGGACTGAATGAGATGAGTAGTGGCGACTACGCAAATGTGAACGTATGGGAAGATAAATAACTTGCGTGTACTACTACCGTGATGTTATGTACTGTGTACTGTGTGCTATTGTGTCGAAACTGAAATACTGTCGATGTGTAATATCATTAAGAAAGGAAAAGAAAAGGAAACAAATTGTATCTAAAAAGGTCCCATTTGACAAAATAGTGGTCGAAATCGGAAGACTTTTTATTGAGTGGGTGGACCCCCTCCAAATACGTTTGCCCCCCCACACACTCCCCTTGACGCAAATATAGGTACGTCACTGGTCCCTCAATAATTTTCGTAAACATACGCCCATGGAGCAAAGTCAACATTGAGGGGGAAAATTCCCCCTCACAAGCATATAAAACAACACCGATGCCCCATATTAAATGGGAGGAATGATGTTTTAAATGTATTTTATTCCTACAAACTTGTCTTCTGTGATTACAGCCTGTATGATTCGAGCTTCCCAGCTTCAATACCTTCTCAACGACATAATTTACAAAACGGTACAGCACAGCGATAACCATGGGCGTGACGGCGTAGAATTTGGCCCGTTCACTTGTCCGTAATTTGGCCCGTTCACTTGTCGAATTCTCGTGGAATGGGCCACCTACCACAATTCGGAGACATGTTTGCCATTTGTTTAACACGCGCACTGGAGGGGGGGCTGAAATCCGCCCACCCATCCGGTTTTTCATACATAACTGCAGATTTTACCGGTCGATATACGCGATTTTCTGCGTACCTGCTTAGAAATGACCGGTGCGTCGTTTATAGCAAGAAAAATGGAAATCGACCGATTTTTTGTTCGTTAGAGGCCGTTAAAGCCACACAAATTCGTAGCGCCAGACCACAAAAATCGGCGCTCATGCGCTTCCCGTATAGCCGCAAAAGGGAAGTGTTCTTGGCAACACTAGCGACTTGTTTGAGCCATATTGATATGCTATATAGTTTCAAGGTCATGTTAGGGCACCAAGGTCAAGTCAGATCAAGTTCATGACAGGTTAATGGAACCAAACTTGGTCAACTGGAATGTTGTCATAAATGCACTACTGTTTGTCATTTGTACTGTTTGTCATTGCCTTTCCATACTTTATTCATGTACTTCACTCCTTTCTTCGCGAAGCCGATTGCGCTGAGCTGCCCGACGAAGCAGTCGGGTGGGCGGCCCGGTTCCGGTAACTGGAACAGGTAACTGACCTGATAAAGTGCTGCTATATAGGTGACCTGAGGTCAAATATCGGGTCTAGCATCTGTATTGTATCATTAGTAATGTCCAATGCCTCATTGATGCCCATTTTTGAGGAATTAAACACAATCACAGCGATCCATAACAATGACAAACCAAGCAACGCAAAACAAGAAAACTTTGGCAAATGTGATCTCATTTGACCTTGAGGATATTCACCTAAGTTCATGAAATTTACACACAATATAATTCACTACCGTACCCATCCACCTTGGGAATTTCGTTCCTCCAGCTTTAATAGGAGCCGAGATCTTAGGGGGGTGGGGCGGGACTCCCGAGACGGTGAATGTAAAGACACCGTGTATCCAGACCCACCCTACAATGCACACACGTGATCACAACACACCAACACATCGCACTTTGCACACACGCATAGGCAGGAAAATCTCCCACCCCTCATCCAGAATGCCCTAGGCCTATGCCAATACCATGAATTATTACCGCTTCGAGTCCAGTCCTGCCGTTGGCTTTATAATATCGGGTCCGACTTCGCCCCGCAGTCACCTCTGCTGCCTCGCCACGGCACCTCCGTCGCCGTTCCGCTCACTCCAACTGCCGTCTGCCTGCCGTGGTGGTGGGTGATAGATCCGAGCAGGGATCTGGAGACAACTGGCAGGGTAAACGGACAGGGTCCTGAGTGGGTTGAGCTACACTGAAGCGTGGGACGAACCGTGACCACCCATTGATGTGGATCAAACACTCCGTCTTCCGCTGCGATAACAGTCCCAGGCCAGACTTGCTGGGCTACGCCGCTGGTCCGGTGTCGGGATGAAAGTTCTCCACCCCCTTGACCTGCTTCTTCAGCACCGGAGCTGACCAGAGTCCTCCGTGCTTCTTGCATATCCTATTATATCCTAATTTTGAGGTTAGAAGCTTAACCTAACCAGTCCTTGCCCTATTGTTTTCTTCATGGAGGTAAAATATGTGCAAAACTTGCCTCATGCATAACTTAAAGTGCAATTATACCCAATTTTGTAAGATCATATTTCTGAACATGATTAAGAGAATGGAACCATTCATTCCTGCTCAAAATGGAATGAAATTATGTTTTGCCTTCTTGTTTTTTACAGAAATGTTTGATTTTTTCTTTTTCTGAAGATAGTGTTCGACTCTGATATATTTCTTTCAAGAATAAAAATATTTGGTTAGAATGAAAGGCTTGACATAACACATGGGTTAAGCATAAAATCACCTAGCCGCAGCGGTTATGTTAGATTAGGATTTATTTGACATATTACATTCTTCTTCATTATATATTAACCCCAACTACATATCAATATGTTGATATTATCTTCGTTACCAACTGAAAAGTATGCATGCACTTGTGCTGGTAATAGGTAAATGGTTAGGTAGGCAACATGCTACATCATCTTAATCCCATTATGAAACATGTTCTTATAATATTTTTGTCTTAAAATGCCATATCCAAAGAAAAAAACAAGCTTACCAATGCTTACACTCTGGACACTGCTACCCATGATCATATCCTTGTACCTAGGAAGGTACCTTGGTACCTATGTAGGTTCCTACCTAGGTACCTACGTAGGTACGAGCATCAACATACATTTCTGTATTCTCCTGATCCAATTTGACCTCTGACCTCCAGGAGCAAACTGGCTCCCTGTAAGTATCTTGAATGGTTGAATGGAGTCCACGCCTGGATATCTAACTAGGCACCTACCTCGGCAATGTCAATATGAATCAAGGCAGTCAAGCAATCAATTCACGAAAACGCGATATTAATTCACCATCACGATTAGGTACAAGTACCGTAAGCAATCAATTTTTGAACGAACGACTGAACAAGCCACCAAGGGTTGCCTGATTTCCAATTCCTCATTTACAACTAGATTCCTAGGCGACGACCACATTGGTCGGCGGGTCGGCGTTCCGTCGGCACTTTTGGCGACCACGGTATTGGTTTAGCATTGTGGTTGTCAGAAAAGCGCCGTCCTGTGCCGACGGAAGGTTCTAGTATAAATATGGTAGGTCAGAGGGACGGGATATTTTGTAGCATTAGCGGTACTCTCCTGGTATACTTTTGATCTGGAAAAAGATAATTGCTGCTAAATGAAAATATCTGATACATCGACTAATTCTATAATTTATGGTTCAAATGTTGTTGGACGTATCAAAGCAAAAGTCTGGTTTTGGTCGCCAATGCGGCCTGGTGAGTCGGTACCTGGTCGCCGACGCTATCGCCAGGACGGTGCTATTTTTGAGCCCTGCCAGCGGCACTGCCGGGGCGACCAGGGCCTGGGCAAGGCGCGTCGGCGGTCAGGCAAGTCAGAGTCTCCATAGTTCAATGTAGGGAGAACAGAGGAGGTTCTCCCTACGGAAGAATCTCCTCTTCCCCTGTGAAAACAAATGCGTTCAACAGAATGTCTGTTCCATCCTCAGATTTGCTACTATCCACGTTTTACCAAATTCGGAGGGTACGCGAATGCGTATTTGAAGGTTAATACGAATTCGTCCGTATCATTAAGGACATCTCGGGCAGCCATGATGTTGGATTGTAGTGGTACATTCGATGAGTTATGACAAAAAATTATAGCAAAATGTAATCCCAAAAGACTATTCAGATAAAAACGATTGTGTTTGATCTTAGTACCAAATACTCGTTCGTGTTTGTTGAAAAATAGTTCACTGTGCACGTAAAAACATATATGATACCGTCAAATATTTGTCGAACTGTAACTCAACATCAAATTTTAGAGTTTCCATGAAATGGCGCTAGAGATATCTCTTCGATGCATAGGGAGAAATTATAAAAATTTGTTATGAAGGGATCCCAGAAGACAATCGGACATTACCATCGGCAAATGTAAAATGCAATTAATATTGTTGCAAAAGTATATTTTTCCCAGTGTTTCAATGTTTTTTTCTGCTTGTTCGCGTTGAAAGTAAACCAGGAAGAGAAACATGCTGCGAAATGGGAAAGTTAGCATGGTATAGTCAAATTTGAAGCAGTCGTAGGCAAATCATATACTTTTTACAGACGACGCATAACGTCCTGGAATTTCATCGGAAGCATATGCAGAGTATGTACGGCCTGCTGCAGTAACTAAATGCGAGTTTGATAGGCGGAAGTAGACCAAGATAATAACTGTCGTGAATAATGCCGTGGGCATGTGCTGGTTCAGAAAAAATGCTCTTCACTTTTAAACAATGTAAGGTTGCACAGGTGTGAGGTACCTCTTAGCTCCCTACCTACATATGGCTGCGCTTGGCTGTGAACCCATGGTTGTATTCACTGAGTGTGCCCCTTCTAGCTAGGTGCCCATATGGGCACTGCAAGGCATGTCAATCAAACTGATCTAAAACGAACTATGTTGGATTGATGTATGTCGTTATACTTCAAATGAAATGGTTGCGAATCTGGCAGGACAAAATGTATGTTCTAGTGCACTGCGCCTGGAAGCTGCCAAGGTTTGGCTTCGGTAAGCGCCTATTCTGTTGAAGGTAATGGCACTGGTTCGCGTGTGGACAGAACGGGTATGCTTAATACTTAATTTTGTAGCTCACGTTGTTATATTTCTCTTATTTGATTCCTTGGTAGTGGTCCTGATTCTTGGATGCCTTGTTCATTCTCATGCACCATGAGTTGGCATAAGCTAGAGGTCTGGCCAGTCAGCACATGTGACCTGAAGTGAAATTGGTATGATTTGTAAGTCTCACACTGCTAATGTAAATTATAATCTACATCTCACTCCAAATGTTAGCATATGCTTTTTGTTTACTTGTCAGCTAAAATATTTTATAACATACCTCGTCCACATGTTATTGATTACTGCAACCAGCAGGTTTGAACTATTTTGCATTCTTGAAACTGGATTGAGTAACGAATGGCTAACTATCTGGCACGGATATGGGTACGATTTGATCGGTCCATACGGATGTGGATTGGACCGTATTTGAAAATATCAATTTGTGCTATGCTTCATAAAGTATATTTAATGTTCGCTTCCAGATATTGTAGGGGGAAAACGAGGCAGTGAAGCTAACAGCGCGTCTCGCAATCAGCCACGTGTCACTCGTGCATCGAGCTGCAGGTCAACGCCGTTCATGCTTCCAACAAATCACACACTAAACAGCCGGAACAATTCGTTCGGCCTCGAATTCCATGTAATCTGGTTATCGAGTCCACACACGCAGTTGCCCGTGGACACGGCGTTTGATGTCTGGTGCGGATCGTGGCTGTGGAACAGAGCAGCCGCGATTACGTAGCCCGCGGGCGGTGCCGACTGCCCCTCGACACTTCCCCTGCTGGAAACCGCATCACACAGCCAGTGGACCCGATACTCCAAGCCATGTAATTCAGTAACGGCGGTCATAATTATCGGCATTTGAAATCCGTTCTATTGCCAGAATCGAGACCTCCTGGCCGCAGCCGGAAAGTGACGTCAGAAGGTAGGTTAACGCGTCGGCCGTTCTATCCTACGTCAACAGCTTTCTATTGGTCCTCAACTCCTCCTCGATTCGCATCGAATTTCAGATTAGTCAGATCACAATGCTCCACCCACCATCCCATGAAGCCTTGACGGGATGGCTACTTGACGGGATGAGTTGACGGGATGAGCACACCAGGCCACTCTGGCGCCAAACCGAATAGCTAAAGATACATAGCTGGGCGCCCACATGGTATTTGATGGTGCAGGAAAGCCAAACGTATGAGGGAAGCATGCAATTACGCTGGATCAAAATGTATGTTCTTTTTCTTCAATTTTGTTAAACTCTCTCTTTGTGGAGTCAGATCAACACACCCCCTCCCAGGGGAGGGGGAATATAACCCCCTCTAATCTCTAATCTAGGCGTCGGACGAAAACAAGAGGTGTTATCGAAAATCACCCAAGGAGTCGTGCCCGAAACTACTGATAACAATTGCCCCTTTGAAAAATGACGCAACTCGGGGGTTATGTCACCACTGACTTCATGATATTGGCTCTGGGAGTTCATTTTGGGGACGATCTCAATAACAGAACTTATTTGAAAACAGAAAAGGAATGCGAAGCGACCATGGTCCCAAAATATTTTCCCACCCAAAAATGAGAATTAATATTTCTTGAAGGTTTCAAAATTTTGAGGTTTGGATTATTTCCGCATTTGTATAATGGGTAGCTCGCCCGATAAACGCTGCTTTAAGTAAGCTTACCCTCATAAAATTGCTTACTTTAGCCATAATATTCATCGTCTAAGCTCTAGGGCAAAAATGCAAAACAATTAAGTCATGATAAACGTAAGATTTCGAAAATTATTCCGGTCCGATTTGTGTCGTTCATAAGGATAGTAAACGCTGCTAGTTTCATTTAAATATCTTCAACCGTTAAAGCGTGACGACTGGATGAACGTTTCTGGACGTGAGCTCACTTGACCTTGAGTAACTCGCTGACCATCGGTGATCAGGCCACAAAATGTTCACACAACATGTCAGATTAATGCCAGTTGCCAGTTTTCGGCACGTTGCCATGCACAGTTTTTTCCTTTCCGTGGAATATCTTGGAGTGGGGGTGGAAAAAGCCCCCCCCCCCCCCACCCGACGGCGCGAGTTAAAGTTCCGCGTAGCACGACACACCCTACAATGCACACACTTGATCACAACATACCAACACATCACACTTCACATACACACACATAGGCAAGTCTCACATACCCTACCCGAGAAAGCCCTGGGCCTGCCCGAATGCTATGAAGTATTAACGCCTCGATTCCAGTGCTGCCGTTGGCTTTATAACACGCGCACTGGAGGGGGTGGGGGACGAAATCCGCCCACCCATCCGGTTTTTCGCACATAACTCACGATTTTAGGACGGTCGATATACGCCATTTTTGCGTACCTGCTTAGAAGTGTGCGGCGCGTTGTTTAAAGCAAGAAAAACAGAAATCGGCCAACAAATTTTCGAGTTAGAGACCGTTAAAATCACAACATTTCGTGTTGTGTATTGTCATAAATACAAATGTCTGTCATGCGATTTATGTCCTTTTGCATGTTACTCCCTACACATCCTGAAAACTACTCTTTATCATTGTGTACCGAAGCGTTTCCATACTACTTCATTCATGCACTTGACTCCTTTCTTCGCGAAGCCGATTGCGCCGAGCCGCCCGACGGAGCAGCCGGGCGGGTGGCCCGGTTCCGGTAACTGGAACAGGTAACTGACCTGATAAAGTGCTGCTATATAGGTGGCCTGAGGTCAAATGCCGGATCTAGCATCTGTATTGCATCATTAGTCATGTCTAAAACATCATTGATGCCCATTTTGGTGCATTTAAACACAATCACAGCGATCCATAACAATGACAAGCCAAGCCACGCAAAACAAGCAAATTGTGACATATGTGACCCAATTTGACCTTGAAGATATTGACCTAAGGTCATGAAATTTGCGCACGATAGAGTTCACTACCGTATACATCCACCATGAGAATTTCGTTACACCAGCATTAATCGGAGCCGAGATCTCATGTGGGGGGGGGGGGGAATCCACCCCTCTCCAGTGCGCGTAATTTTCAGGGCCTCCAGGCTCGTGATAATATCGCGCCTGACTTCGCCCCGCAGTCACCTCTGCTGCCCAGCCGCGGCACCTCCGTCGCCGCTCCGCTCACTCCAACTGCCGTGTGCCTGCCGCGGTGGTCGGTGATAGATCCGAGCAGGGATCTGGGGGCAACTGGCAGGGTAAACGGACAGGATCCTGAGTGAGTTGAGCTACACTGAGGTGGGACGAACCGTGACTACCCATTGATGTGGATCAAACACTCCGCCTTCCGCTGCGATAACAGTCCCAGGTCAGACTTGCTGGGCTACGCCGCTGGTCCGGTGTCGAGATGAAAGTTCACAACTCCCTTGACCTGCTTCTTCAGCACCGGTGCTGACCAGAGTTTTCGGTGGTTCTTGCATGTGCTACCATACCATAACCTGGAAGATTAATATAACAGGGCTCATTCTCACTTGGAACGATCCCTTTCTAGGTGCACGAGTGGAGCTTCATTGCAAAGTTGGTATGCATGGGCATCCAAAATGCTGCAAGAATATTACGATTATGCTTCTGGTAGTGTAAGTTAACAAATAATTCCTAAGTCCATTTCAGATCACCTACAGGTCATCTTTTATGCCCAACAATTTGCATTGCAGTTTCACCAGTGGACTGGCTGGACGTTTCCTCATGTGGCTTCAAATCGTCGCAAGGCATACCGGGTAATATGAAAACGAGGACACTGCTACCTTTACGGCGTGCAGATAGGCGACTAATTCTTCATTTGTGCCACATCACTCAGCTGACGTTGTTTTGTTACAGCCGTTGCGAGAATCAACAAGACACCCATTGCCTCCACACTGGCCCACACAGCCGTTGGTATGGTCCGGCACCACACAGTCGCTGCGCTGCTCTGGCGGAGGATGGCGGCTCTCTGTGTCGTGGTGGTGCTCTTCGGAAGTGTCGCTACCAGCACCGCCACCGTCTATGACCGCAGCTGGAACACCTCGGCACCAGCGGAATTTCTGGTGTCGGTGGCAGGGGTTGGGTCGCTTTCGAGTTGCAGTGTTGCCTGCGAGAGAGCCGCCAGCGGCGACTGCCTCGGGCTGAGCCTGGCCGGGGGCGCGTGTCAGCTGTTCGCGAGCGTGCGCTCAACCGCGACCCCGAGGCCAGATTGGGTGCCGCTCGACTACATCCGTCGGGGAGCTCCCATAGAACGGGCAGTGTCTTGTCGCGTCGGCTGGCTTCCCTTCCGCGACAGCTGCTACATTCATGTCCCTGACCTCGACTGGCCAACCTGGACTGAAGCCCGCGACGCCTGCCGCTCCTACAGCAATTGCTCCCACCTCATCATCGTCGACGACGAGGAGGAGGCCGCCTGGCTGTTGCATGACCAATCGCGACCGAACCGCGGTGAGCACATCGGCCTGCAGTACATCGACGGTGCCTACTTCAACGTGGACGGGTCTCCGGCTACCGTCTCTATGGATGTGGACCTGACGACCCACACGGATGGAGAGTGTATCCACACCACAAGACATAAAATAGCGGGCCTGGTGAGACGCAGATGCGGGTATCAGCTCAATGGCTACCTGTGCGAGGAGTCGCTCGGCTGCCGTTAGTGAGCTAGCCGGGCTGGGCGAGGCCGACCCAGTCCGGCCGGCTGGATCGGCCTCGCCGGCCAACCAGCAGACGTGACAACCAGCAGACGTGACAACCAGCAGACGTGACAACCAGCAGACGTGACAACCAGCAGATCCTGCAGACGTGACAACCAGCAGACGTGACAACCAGCAAACGTGACAACCAGCAGACGTGACAACCAGCAGACGTGACAACCAGCAGACGTGACAACCAGCAGACGTGACAACCAGCAGACGTGACAACGAGCAGATCCTGCAGACGTGACAACCAGCAGACGTGACAACCAGCAGACGTGACAACCAGCAGACGTGACAACCAGCAGACGTGACAACCAGCAGACGTGACAACCAGCAGACTTGACAACCAGCAGACGTGACAACCAGCAGACGTGACAACCAGCAGATCCTGCAGACGTGACAACCAGCAGACGTGACAACCAGCAGACGTGACAACCAGCAGACGTGACAACCAGCAGATCCTGCAGACGTGACAACCAGCAGATCCTGCAGCCTGCAGCAGAGACGTCCATTTCCTCGCGGCTCACCCGGGCAGACGTGACAATCAGCAGATCCTGCAGCCTGCAGCAGAGACGTCCATTTCCTCCCGGCTCCCCCGGGCAGACGTGACAACCAGCAGATCCTGCAGCCTGCAGCAGAGACGTTCCGCAGCCCACCATCCCCTTGTCTCGGTAATGACACCTCACAGTGTTCGAGTGTGCCAGCGTACCATTTGGAGTGGTGCTGCAGTGACGTATCCCGTACCGCTTGAGCGTCTGCAACATCTTCTTCGTGTGGTCTGGATTACCAACTGCAGCCACCAAGGGTGTCTTTTTATGAAAACGATCGGTGCCATTATTCCGATCTTGCTACTTTTCCGACTCAAATTTCGGCCAACATTGGAGCGACGTAATTCAGAATTGGAAAGTCATGTTTCCTCCGAAAGCATGCAAAAAAGGCTCCCGCGGTGCCCTCCCTCGTTTATGTATAACATTTAAACATTTATCCGAATCGCATGCATCAAGGTAATAGTTCCACCCGCCGCAATTGCTGTTTTACACGACTTGTATCGTCACTGTAGTGACCGTGTGCACCTGGCCTCGCTGTTCGGGTCTCTCATGGCCGATGTCGTTGTCGGCCCAAGGACCTTACTCGTGTGAGCTGTGCGAGACTGCACACTTCGGAACGGTTTTACAGGTCACCTTCGTGCGTGCAAGCTTTGTCCGCAAGCATGTCGTCCACTAACCTTTTCTAATTCAGCAGATACTTACAGTTATGGGTACTGGACTTTGCCAAGACTGAGACATCGCATAAATCCTCAAGGGATTTAAAGCATTAAAGCACATCAGCCAGGTACCGTCTCATACACCATTAGCAGCTTGTCTATCAACGCCTGACTATTCCCCGTAAGGCGCGTTTCCTTTTAATTTCTATAAATCTACCTTGGTGTCGACACACTTTTCTTATAATCAGTTATGCTGACTGCGTTATAACAGCATCCGAATTCTGATCATATCTGTGGATGGTTCTGCATAATACACAATGCACAGTGTACAATATGTTTGACCGCTGGCAAGGTATTAATGGCATGTTCACTTTTCCGCTCTATCCTTCAAGTCTACCACATACAACCAAAACGCTGATCGCACAGCCAACACCATTGCATCCCTTGGAACCAGCGGAGCACCCACGATTTTCTTATCCCGGCATTGAGAGGAGGGTCAAATCTTCCCCTCAGTCGAACATCGCGATAACTTGAAAGCGGGCTAAGATATCTGTGCAAGCATTTCAATATATGTCACTTGATCAATCATACGACTTTTGCCACCGAGCAAGCAATAACGTCATAATAGTTCAGACATGAGTGACGCGGAGTTGTGACATGGTTGGCATTTTTCATCTCATAAAATCGGATCGATGGACACAAGTTGACATTAAAGCTGAACGAATGAAGATATTTAATGTCTGTGCAAGGGAAGCGATAGATAATTAGGAGATCATTAACATGCTATGTGGTTGTTTTATCTGAATATTTTGTATTGTTCATTAGAAGAAACTTCCACAGGCGAATGCTCAGTTACGGATGCCCCTACCTACGGATACAAAGACATGCAAAAACACAAAACTGTCATTTAGCACTGATCACAAAGTGGAGTGTGCTATGATGGTTACATGTTGTTTCTTTTCATAGAGTATTCAATCCATTTTGATCGACGGAAATGTGAAGTAACATATATACATATCATAAAACAACAATGAAATTAGGCACAATGCGAAGCGAAAGGGAGAAGAAATTGTTTCGGCACTAATTGGATCCTCCATATTCGGTAGTATTTTTTCGATTAATTAGTTCCGAATTATTTAGTCCCTGGACAGGGCAAGTTCATGTACAACTTGAAAAAGGAAAATCATAGTTGTGATTTTTTTTCAACATGGCAAAATCTCAAGTCTCAAATCAGGGGAGAAGTTGGTATTTGGGGTACCCTAAGTTGATCGACCCAGGGTTGAGCCCCCAAACTGAGTTTGCAATCCTACACCCCTGGAGCCTGCTCACATCGGAATATCACACGGAGTCATGGAATACATTCTATAAATATGGAGCCATGACACGGACTCCACGTGCCGCCGAAAATCGCCATGGAGCCGCCCCTGGGCATGCCAAAATGCCGACAAATAACTCACTGGGTGCGAAGGATATGCAATGAACATCCGAATATCTCATCAGGCTTTCTCTAGCGATATGCCGTGGAAGGCCATCGGAAGACCTCAGGCCTTCCGAAGGCCATCCTTGGAATGGAGAAAGGAAAAACTGCAAAAATCAGAAAATAATCAAAAATAACAGCTTAAATAAGCAAGAAAAACAGAAGAACCTACCCACATTGGTTAGACGACAGCAGGTGATTCTATCTGACACCGGGGTACACCGAAAATTGAAAGCATGCCTCCCAAAATCCTTGCCTGGAGCTGCTCCTGGGAAACCCAAGCTTTTGCAAGGAATGGAAACACGTGCGCAACGAATATTTAGGAAAAGTCAGAAAGCTTCAAGAACCTATCTGTAGTGGTTAGAGGACATTATAAAAAATGCATGGGTCAGATTCGACTCTCCTCAACAGGAATAGGGGTAAGGCAGCAACGAGGACATACATTGGTAGCCTTGATGTAGTCGGGCGAGTCCAATAGCCATGGAGCGACTGATAGCAAGAGGGAGGTATTATTTGTACTATTTTCATCGAATGTGTGTGCGGAATTTTTGCTTGACATTTGTACCATACATAAGGCTAATATTTAGAACTATTATAAATCACATATTTAGTGTATGCTACCATTATTGCCGTAATGCACACTTGTTTGTTCTCACATGTTATGCGATGGTTTTTACAAGCGAATACTTGATCTATTAGTGAAGAATTAATCTGTCGGTGATTTAACATGAATAAACATAAACAACATAGCACGATGCATGCATTGCATGCATCAGTCAAAGTCTAGAAAAATCTCAGTTGTCCATTACGTGCGCAAAATGTTAAAGGACAGTGTGATGTGATGGAAATGCAATGCTCACCAGCCAGGAAACCAACTTTTGCTCACACCATGGGCAATGCTTTATGTGTCTCATCACGATGGAGGAACAAAAAATAATGCAACAGATGAGCAATGTTGGTTACATAGGTGCAACAAGCAGTTGAAAATTGGTGTCATAAATGCGTGAAAATTCCAGGAGGTGCCCACTGTGAAGCTATGTTCTGGAAAACATCAGGCCAGGTGGGAAATACAAAAATAGCCTGCATCATTATCGGAAGATACATAATGAGTGGGAAAATAAGCACAAGTATGGACTGATTACGTTATCAAGCCATCGGATGGAAGCAAAGGTCATTTCGCGCCATAATTATTCACATAAATCGCTATTTCCATGCATTTTCACCATCATTCCATCACAGTTACTAATATATACCAGCGTTCGGTCGAGACAGGGTGGAGTAGGTGGCTACTGATGGTTACTGGTGGTTACTGATGGTTACTGGTGGTTACTGATGTGGTTTATAGGATCATCCTAGTGCTGAAAGCAGTAATCCATGCGACAAGTCCTGACGCCATCACCAAAATGGGGAAGCAAACTTAAATTGACACAACTGTATTCAGCACAACTCCGTGAGTCCTCACATCACCACTTCACTGGGCTAGTCGCGCAATACAGAAGGCCCGCACACAAGGTAAACTGGCGCATTGATTTCTGTGAATGAAGTGCATGTAATTTGTGACGCCTGTGACGCATTCGACACACGAACACACACAGTCCCAATGGTCCAAGACACGAAGCTCGACAGCACGTGGCAGATTTCAGATGTCCGTGCGTGACAACTGGTACATTTACTTTGTTGTGCCTGGTTATGGTTGTGGCTGGTTATGGTTAAATGGCGAAATTCCTGCCTGTACACTGCAGCATCGTGCCGACTGTCTTCCGTCACGACTCAAGTCACATCAGCCAATCGCAGGAGGGACAGCGCACAAGCACGACATCGGCCGAGGATTGACATCGGGTGCGTCCCCCGACAGATCGACCAATGCACTTCACACCATACATTTTATTTGAGACCAAAACTTGTTCACAGGGTAGACTTTGGCTCTGAATACGGCTGTACAAATTTCAGCCCAATATGACCAACAGTTTTGGCCTATAGCCTCAGGCATTATTTTAAGGTCAAATAACATGGGTTGGTTTGATGATGGATATCTCATAGCTAAGAAGGGGAAAGGGTGCACAAGGTAGGGCATTGGGAGCAAAAACGGCGCCTGCCCATCTCTGCCCGCGATGTGGGGACGTGCAGGTCCCTGTCCTGACGGGTGTGGCGGTCACGGTGCTCGGCTACTGTGGTGATGGTACCGACTAACGAAGCCGGCTCCTGCAGACGGCGCGCCTTATGAAGCAGGCACAGAGTGTGGTATGAGGCCAAGTTCTCGGCGCTCCTCCAGCCAAAACGCTCTACTAAATCCACGACATGGTCAAAGTTAGTTCGACCGAAAATAACTCTTGCTCCATAGTTAACATTTGTCGGGATCCGAGATATATTCTTTTGGGTACAATTACCGTAGACGGAAATGCAGTACCGGATCTGAGAGAGGATCAAGGCATTGACGAGCACCGAGATGGTGGCAGGTAGCCTCTGGGATGCGACAGGCCGGCCAAAGTTCCGATACATCGTCCGGTAATGTTAAAAACATGGGAGTACCAGCTGAGGGTGCGATCAAAAGTGAGTCCCAGGTTCTTTACTTCAGAATAGGGGATCAGATGTTGATCGCGAAACGCTACCGTGTAGTTGGAAAGATTGCGTAAATTTTGTTGGCTTCCGATGACCATAAACTGGGTTTTCTCCGCATTTACTTTTAGACCGTTTCCGCAGAACCAAGTATCAAGGGACGCCAGGACGTGTTACAACTGGGGAACGATAATTTGGATGCGAGCTTTGTTTCCGGCGACCAAAAAGTGTGTCATCTGCATAATGAACGACTACCTCGTCCCCGGTTGACGTCGTTGGCGAAGATGCAGCAGAGCAATGGGCCGACAGATGAGCCTTGAAAAACTCCGATATTGGTAGGATGTGGCCCAGATTTTATGCTGCAACCCAAATTGTCAGTGAGGCTTAGGGTATGGTTTTGCAGGTAGACTGAAGACCATGACGTGTCGATACCGTGCGGGCTTAATTTGGTCAAGAGTGTTCAATGGTCAATCACATCAAAGCATTTGCTCAAGTTCAGGAGGCAAAGTAGGGATTATCACACCACGATCATTGGCTGATAGGACCTGGTCGGGAATGGATGCCAGTGCGGTCTCCTTTGAGTGACGGGTGCGGAAACCGTGCTGGGTAGGAGAGAAGAGGTGGTTGTTGGATAGGTAGGCATAGAACTGCTGATGGACTGCACGCTCCACAATTTTTGCAATGACCGGGACAATAGAGATAGGCCGGTAGTTGGATGGGCTGATAAGATCACCGGATTTAAAATTGGGATAAACTAAGGCGTGCTTCCAAGAAATTGGGACGTCGGCAGTGGTGGGGCTGGAATTGACCAAATGCAGAAGCACAGTGACAATGACGGCAAAGCTCAGCCGAATCATACCCAAGCTGATGCCGTCCTCACCGCAAGCGGACGAGCTGTTCATGCCGATCACAATGGCACGTAACTCGGAGAGGGACAATGGCACTGGACAGAATGCACAGGTGCCTACTCGCGGCAAACGGCAGACCAGGCCCGATGAAGCACTCTGACCAGCAACCTCGCCAGCGATGCGTGGTCCAATGCCAATACAATAATCGTTCAGCTGATCAGGCGTAGCGGCGGGAGCCTTTCGATGGCCCTTGGCATCGCCTACGGTGGACCGAATACACCGCCACATGCCCCCTCGTCCGCTCTCCTGGATGCGCCTCTGCACGTCGCCAAGGAAGTCGTGCTGAATGGCAGAGCGCACATGTCTGTTCAGCTCTGTATACACGGCAGGGCCGTCACGTGAAAAACGCAGTGCCTCCCGGCGGCGGACCATGATATCTCTAGTTCTGTCCGACACCGCTGGGGCGCTAGGGTTCCGTATGCGAATCCACATAACTGGAGCGCGCCGGCCAAAAATCGTTAAAAAGCGATTGAAGAAAGCTTTCCACGCCAACGTAACCGTCCGCAAGTAAAACACCCTCCACCACTCTACACACGTCAGGTCACGATTCAAAGCAGCTTGGTCCATCCGACGCTACGAGAGTGTACGGTGCGACACGCAGGACGGAAGCGAGGAACACCGATAAAACGCGAACAAATGTGTGCGGGCTAAATTACAAAATCGCGAACCACAACGTTTCACAAGATGGCGACAATTCATTATAAAAGCATCCAGTAGAGGACCGCTTGAATAAATAGGTGTCGTTTCAAATTGAAACAGCTAGCAATCAGACAAAAAGAAATCGATCAGTTTTTAGCGGAGTCATCAGGTTTTGTAAGATCGCAATTTAGATCGCCGCAGATAATCATTTTACACGATGGATGATCATTACAAATATGTTGGTACTGTGACTCGAGATCGGATAAATCCGCTTTCAAGTCTGAAACATTGCGCCGGGGAGGGCGGTGCACAGTGCCGAGAATGAACCGTCGCTTGCCGTCCGACTTCACCAACGTCCACAATAGGCGGTTTTACGCGTGCGCTAGCGGGAAGTAATCGTCATGACTTTCAAATGGCGGAGTCAGGCCATCTTAATTACGTTGATCTGGAAGTTTTTAAACCGGAGGTTGGACCAATTTAGTATATCAATAAGCAAACCGAATATGTTCAGTTACCTAATACGATACGTTTTTGGACAAGCTGCTTTTTTGGACAAGCAACTTGTTTATGCACAAACCCAGCAAATGTACTCCTACATCCGCGCCTGGGACGTCATCTAGTCGGAAATCTGGAAGTCCGACCAAGCGAGCCTAACTTCGGAGGTAAACTCGATGACAACAGCTGATTGTCGAATTCAGTGGTTTTCAAACGGCCAGTTTTCCAATCAGTTGACAGCTCTGATCAATATTGCCAGCCAGCTTCAACTACGGTAAGTGATTAACCCTTTATGATAGCTATGACGAATCATAATCCACGTTTAAAAAAATGACGTCATCATTTGTGCTCTGATTGCATCATTTATGGCTGAAATATGTCAGGGGAGCCAACAAACAAGCTTGTCTCAGATGCGCATATTTTGAACGTGTTGCGGTCTTTGGGGTGCTGTACGCAATTCATTCTTTGTTCTTTCTTGCGAGTATGATATTCAAAGACAAGGACGCGTCGATGTCGAATGCGATGGTTGCAGAAAGGATCTGAGCCGCTCCACACCCACTCACAAACACAGCGCTCAATCACACGATCTGGCGTGATCGGTCGGAACAAGCGGGCGGGGCGGGCAGCGCCGGTGTCGCGTCCAACCCGGGCAGCGGCCCACGGGTAACTGGATCTACGCGTAGCGACGCAATTGTACTTCGGAACAACCCACATGCAACGATTAACATGAAACATGACAACAAAGCAACCCGACCCTATTAAATCAGATTAAATTACCTACATATTAAATCCGGTGCGGCAGGTAGGCAATATGCTAACGCGAGGATAACAACAACCCATAACAAACGCGAGGATCAATTTGTGTCAGCGTTCAAGTATTAGGCAGGTTTATCATTTTGTGCTAAGTGCTAATTAAAAAACTACTACAGAAAACAGTTGTAGTATTAGGTAGGGTTTTTCCCCGCATGGGGAAAAACGAAAAAAGGATACGGACCCCAGCTCGCTACCGGACTCCGAGACGGAATTTCCACCACTCGCTACACCTGATGACCATCGCGCGACCCCGGACTCAGCACATGTTGTCCCACCTCTCGATACCACCGTTGATGACCCGCGCCGGACAATTCCTTTGGACGACGCCATGGAAGCCCTTTGTTCCTCACCGACCCCCGCTCGTACCAAGACTACAACCACGCCTCGCAATTCCGACCATACCATCACTCTCCACGCCGCAGACCCACGCCCTAACCAGACCACGCCATCCCAACCTGAACCCATCGAACCCTACCTCGACAGTGCTGGCTCTCTCATAGTA
The DNA here is from genome assembly GCA_034440615.1 of Ashinkailepas kermadecensis. Lineage (NCBI taxonomy): Eukaryota > Metazoa > Arthropoda > Thecostraca > Neolepadidae > Ashinkailepas > Ashinkailepas kermadecensis. Next base: position 77,114 of record JAOTOM010003512.1, read on the forward strand.
GTCAAGCCTGTCGAGGAATCCGTTTCCTTCTGCCGTATTAACGTTTTCTGGCCGACCAAACAACTCCTCTCCATCTGCTCCTTAGCCAATCCTGATATCGAAGCCCCTGCCAACGGAACCCTTGTCATCAAAACCCAAACCCGAGCCCAGACCAAAGCCCTCCTTCGTACCACCACATTTTGTGGTAAATCCGTCACCATATCACTCCACTCCAACCGCAACTCCACCAAGGGCACTATCTTCGCGCCGGAGCTCCGCTTCTTGTCCGAAGCGGATATCAAAACGGAGCTCAGGCCGGAGGGGGTGACCCACGTCCACCGAGTCACCTCCTTTAAAGACGGCCAGAAACGGGATACAAGCCTCCTTGTCCTCACCTTCAACTCTACCACTCTTCCCAAGACTCTCCTCGCCGGCTACATCCGATACCAAGTCCAAGTATTTATTCCCAATCCCCTCCGCTGTTTCAATTGCCAGCGCTTTGGGCATGGCAGTAAGACGTGTCACCAAACAGCCCGCTGCCCGAAGTGTGGTGAAGCACCGCATCCTGACTCCACCTGCTTCAAACCTGCCCATTGCCTCAACTGCAACACATCCGACCACCTCACCACTTCCAGCCTATGTCCAGTCTGGCGATGGGAGAAAGAGGTTTGCGCCGCCAAGGCCACGACCGGTGTCTCCTACCCGCAGGCCCGGAGGACCGTCGAAGCCACCACCCCGACCACCAAAACGTACGCCCAGGCGGCCACCATTGCTCCCTCTAAACCTCGCGTCAAAACAAATTCCACGTCCACACAAACAGAACTTATACCAGGCCTGGCACCACTCACCAAACTAAAACCAATCACCATGACGACACAAATAACTCCGGTTCCTGATACACCGACCACTCCAGCTCCTAACAAGCGGACCACTCCAGGAAAGAGTGACAGGCCCCGCAGTCATTCGGCTGCGGGAGCAACTTCCCGTTCACCATCAGCGGGCCACTGATCGAGCCCTGCACGTACAGTGCAGGCCGGCGCCCACGTGACGCGACCGACTTCCAGCCGGCGGGTATTCCCCGCGGCAGTAACCGGCCGTCGTGACCTCGCCAAGGTCACCGGTCGGCCGGACGTCTCTGGCGGGTCCACCGCCGCCGTCCGCACCCAACCCACATGTCCGCCGGAGCTACACTCTTGGCTCCGGCATGCACCGAAAGGTGCCGACAAACATTAACACTTTTTCTCCCAATGTCTACATTTTTACAATGGAATTGCCATAGTTTATTATCCAAATGGGCCAAAATGAAAGCTTTCTTCAGTATTCTCACACCAATTCTCATCGCACTCCAAGAAACATGGTTTTTGCCAAATTATACATATAACTTCAATCTTTTCAATTACTCATTGTACCGTCACGACGAGGTCCGTGGACCACATCGCAGTGGCGGTACAGCACTTTACATCAACAATGATTTTACACATACACAAATAACACTTAATTCACCATTACAAGAGTAGCTTGTACTGTACGTTTGCATGGTAGGAATATAGATGTATGTTCGATTTATATTCCACCACAAACCGACAACACACAATTTTTGACAAAATTAGAAAATCTTATAGCACATTTCAAGAATCCTTTCATTTTACTTGGCGATTTTAACGCCCATAGCCCAGCGTGGGACAGAACACGCACACTTCCAGACACTCGTGGCCGCATCATTGAACAAATTTTAGACAGGCATAATTTAGTACTACTGAACACCGGAGAACCAACCTTTTTTCACCTTGGACATAATACAGAATCAGCTATTGATTTATCAATATGCTCTCCGACTCTGGCCAATGATATTGACTGAACCATTGACACCGACATTCATGACAGCGACCACTACTCCATCAAATTAACACCCACAATTTCAACTGCGGTCGATACCACTCCCTGTTTTATCCCCCACTGGAATATTTCGAAGGCCGATTGGACAACATTTCAGGAACTTTCACATATTCAATACAACCCCAACATTTCTCCCGTCGAAAACATCAACCAAATTACAAAAACACTTTTCGAAGCAGCTTCCACCGCTATTTCACAGACAAAACCTTTCCCAAAAGGAACACCAGTTCCCTGGTGGTTGATAGACATTTCCCAAGTAATAGCCGCTAGAAAAAGAGCATTTAGAAAATATTTACGCCATCCCGACCAACAAAATTTAGTCAACCGCAACCATGACCGTGCGAGGACACGCCGCATCATTCGCGAAGCTCGGCGCCGTTCATGGTCAATATATTTACAACAACTTACATTTCAAATACCTTCGAGCAAAATTTGGGGATTGATCCGCCGTCTGAGCGGACGATCCCCATTTAAATCATTACCGGCCCTCAAGCTTCACAATCACACAATTACCGAACCCCAAGTAATAGTAAACACGATAGCGGAAACCATCGCCCACCATAGTTCCGACGAAAACTACAGACCTGATTTCATAGAAAATGCACAACGCACTTTTGACCTCGATATCACACAATTTGATTCCGATAATACAGAAATATATAGTACTCCTTTTCAACTTTCAGAACTTGAAACAGTCATTTCGTCCGCCGGCAATACTTCAGTAGGGCCCGACAACTTACATTATTCTTTTTTCAGACATTTACCGGATCACACCAAACATTGCGTTTGGCACACATTTAATGCACTATGGACAATGCATGCCTTCCCCGAAACATGGAAGGATTCTTCCATTATACCCATCCCAAAAACTAATTTTCGCCCCATTACACTCACCAGCTGTTTAGGAAAACTCTTTGAAAGTATGGTTATCAAAAGACTGACCTGGCACCTCGACACAAACTCTCTTCTATCTCCTTTTCAATGTGGTTTTCGACGAGGACGCAGCACAATAGATCATCTTATACGGTTAGAAACAGACATTCGCCTTGGCTACAAGAAACACGAACACACAGTCGCAGTATTTTTAGACATAAGCAAAGCTTACGACATGGTTTTCAAACCCGCATTACTCTCTAAAATTCAATAACTCGGTATAAAAGGACATGTAGCACACTATTTAGAAGGCGATTTTTATCAGGTTCTCGTGGATTCCACATCAGGTGCCGGTCAGCCATTTCCGATCCACATTATCTCCAGAACGGCCTACCACAGGGAAGTTGTCTTTCACCAGTATTATTTAACATTATAATTAATGATCTTTTCGATGACATGCCTGCCAATATATCATATTCACTATTTGCAGATGATAGCGCAATTTGGTGCTCCGGCAAAAATTATGAACATTGTTTAATACGCCTGCAAAACACACTTGACAGAATGCATGAATGATCCCTAAAGTATGGTTTCATTTTTTCGGCCCCAAAATCTGCAACACTGATACTAAAGGGCAGGGTGTAAATCGACACCCTGCCCAAACCCAAATACACCGCTTCACCTCGGGAACAACCACATACCTTTTGTAAATTCATTTAAATTTCTTGGTATTATTTTTGACCGCAGGTTTTCATTGCATAAACACATCGAACACATCCAGAACAAATGTTTTCACCGACTCAGTCTATTTCGATGCATCACTTCTTCATCAGTTGGAGCCGATCGCCATACACTTCTACTACTTTACAAATATTTAGTTCTACCCATAATAGAATATGGTTCCGTAGTATATGCCAGTGCCAGCACATCCTCCTTAAACATTTTAGACACCATTCAAAATAAATTTATCCGTATCGCACTCGGTGCAATGACTACTTCACCCATCATTTCCTTAGAAGCCGAAGCAGCAATCCCTCCATTAGCTCTTAGACGAATGCAACAGACACTTATTTATGCCTAAACAATTCAATTTCACGAAAACCACCCCACACACACATCCTTGCACGTTCTTCCAAACCTACATCATAATTTTCTCGGTCCAGCGGAAAAAAGAACTGGCCTCACCATAGCATCTCGTATCAAAACATTTTCTACACAACTTCAATATAATATTCCACACATTACTGTTATTACTCCACCAACTTCACCACCGTGGCAGGCGGCCGAACGACACATATCTTATCTAACCACCACCCCAAAATCACAACTTTGTCCAGAATATGTCAAGCAAAAATTCCGCTAGCTTCGGTCTCGATATCGCCATGTTCCCTTTATATTTACTGATGGATCTAAGGATGCTAACACTACAGGAAACGCCATAGTTTCGGGTACACATACAACACAACATCGCCTACCAAACGGAACTTCCATTTTCATCGCCGAAATACACGCCATTCTGATTGCCCTTCGTTATATTCGTAATCGTTTCCTTTGTCACCCCATGCGCAGCGTTGTTATTTGTTCTGACTCAAAATCTGTTCTTCAATCACTTTCTTCACTTTAGTTTTCACACCATTGCCATATTTCCATCTATGACACACTTCAAACACTTTACATGATGGGCGTGAGGGTCAGTTTCCTGTGGGTGCCCAGCCACTGCGGCATCACAGGAAACGAAGAAGCCGACAAATTAGCTAAATAATCATTACAACTTCGAAACATTACAGAAATTCCACCACATTTTGACGGCATTAAATCATCAATACAACAGAGAATTCGACATGTTTGGACTCAAAACTGGACACAAAACACAAACAATACACAATTACGACTTATTAAACCTACTGTTGAACCATGGACATCATCTTTAAAAAAAAACGACACGAAGAAAAAGTCCTATCACGTTTACGCATTGGCCATACTTTTATCACCCATAGATATATTTACACTGCTTCGCCTCGACCTTCATGCCCATCATGCAACACCCATCCTACAGTCACCCATATACTTCTACATTGTGAACAATACCATGGACCTCGAAGAACACTTACTAATTACTGCCGGACACACAGCATCGCCTTTTCTTTGCCCACACTGCTGGGAAATCAACACCCTTTTCTAATCAAACTACTTTTCATCTTTCTCCGACAAACAAACTTGTTCCAGGAATTAAAATTTGACTTTTACACCATAATTGTTTTTTTCTTCTTCTTCACGGCACGAAATGGCCTGAGGAGGCCGAAGTGCCGATTTTAATAAAACTCAAAAGTAGTGATAAAGTGACATCCAAAATGTGCTCTGAATCAGTTTTACATTGGAGAAACAAAAAGGGACGCACGAAATAGACTTAGCCGAACAGCTAGGGGATGAGAGTCTCCGTCGATGCTTTACACCCCTATGGGAGCATATGACCACAACCCACCAGCACATGGAGCAATGCGTGACGAATGTCAATTTTATGGTAGACATTTTGGACACGACGAAAGACAATGCAAATATTAAGGCACTTGAGTCGATGTACATTCAGGGCCACAAACCGACACGGAATACGTACTAAACTACGTCGTGGTGTATTTTATGACAAGCATCAGCGTGTCAGATTACAGTGTTCTGAAGGTTGGTTATGTATGAGAGAGGATTGTACACTTTGGGTATACCACTTGGTGAACTGCGTAAGAAATAATGCCATTATTACGTCACATGCCTTGAATTTTTAATGCTCGCAAAACTGTAATTTGTGTAAGTGTGAGGTTTCCAGCAGGGGAAGAGACCGCGCGCCTCGCGGTCTGCTTCGTGTCACTCCTGTATCGATCTGCAGGTCACCACAGTCCATGCTACCAACACATCACCACTAGCAACACAGCATGAACAATTCATTGGGCCCCACAAATTCCATGCAACCTGGGGAACGACTATCTAGTCCACACAGGCCGGCGGACACGGCGTTTGATGTCCGGTAACGATCGTGGCTGTGGAACAGAGCAGTCGCGACTACTCTAGCACGCCGGCGGTGCCGACTGCCCCTCGACACCTCCCCTGCTGGAAACCGCATCACACAGCCAGTGGACCCGATACTCCAAGTAAGTCAATAACGGCATTTGTCCATTCCACGTCATATCGACAAGTGAAAAAGCCAAAATACCACCCAACATTTAATATTTTAATGAAAATAATTGTGTGGGGTTATCTGATGCACCGAATCCAGCTGTGACATTCTTAGAAAGATCAGGTCAACGGTCAAGGAGTTATAGCCTCGGGAAATTTTGAGATGTCACCTAACAAGTGGGTCTTTTGAGATATTTAACTCAATGAAGAACAATTCGAGTTGTGCAAAAATATATGGGTCAACACACAATAATCCGCTGCAACGTTTGGCTCGTTCGGAATTTTTGCTTACGGGATATTTGAGATCGTGACATCGTGACCTAAGGTCACGTGACCTACGTTAACTTTCGGGACAGTTAAAATGCGATTTGAAAAAGTGCAGGAATGAAGTTCGATATTTTATCTTTCGAAGCAAAAAATAAAAATAAACTAGGGTTTTCTCCCGAAAACTCTTCATTCAGTTCTAAATTAGGCATGCATGGTAGTTCTTGCGCTTGTTTATCGTGGCCTGTTTTAACATGTGTTTCAAACGGTATATTACTGAAATACAAGACTTTTGACGTTCGAGGCACGTGGTGGTATGATAATGTTTGTCATCTGATCCTGAGTGTTGTGTTGCAGAAATATTCTAGCTCGTGAGGTCAAATGTTAAAAAGAAATGGCAATATGTTTCCAAATTGTGGTAGCAGATGGGTGATGAGTTATACCTTAGGTTTACTTACAATGTGAGAGAAGCATCCACAACATAGCAATCACATTCTGATAGCAATCAGCAATCACATAGCAATCACATTCACGCAGCTCTCTCCGGCTGCGTGAGCTACGGCGTGATGGCGGCCATTGCCTTTTTGTCCGCCGCTTGCTTTTCGACTGTTGGGCACTGCAATGTATGGAATGGAGCGACCTCTGAATGGTAAGCCATCGCATTGTATTGTATATGTATATTGGAAGTGCCTATAGCCAGGTCAAGTATCTCCCTGGGTATATCTATACCCTGGCCGTGATAGTTTGTTTTGCAATACTAGAAAGCTGATTGGTACAAAAACATACAATTTAACCTAACCGAGGTTATTCGACCCTGGAAAATTCGTGGTACATAACCTAACATAATTAGTGTATTATTTTATTTTCTTATTTCATTCACCTAAACCTTAGATTTAGCCCAGGGATCAATAAATATGGTGGCCCAGGGATCAATAAAATGGCAGCCTTTGGCCACCATATTTATTGATCCACGGACTAAATTTACGGTTTGAGTGAATGGAATAAGATAATATACAATATTATAATTATGATAGGTTGGGTTTCCAACCATTTTATGCCTTCAAACACTTTGGTTATGTCTCAAGTTATGTTTTTGTAATGCGTGCTGTAGCTTTCTCATATTGCCAAAAAAATGCCCATCTCTCAGTCGACAGCGTTCTTGTCTTTGTTGTCGTTCTTGTCTTTGTTTGTTGACAATCCTGTTGAACATCAGCCGTGGCAGTTGCGCTGTTGGATGTGGCTGGACTGGAAGTCTGTTCTGAATAAAAGTGTTTTTCCCCGGAGCAGTTTTCTGTTTGGAGGGTTAATTATTGGAAGCAGAGGCGATGACTGATGAAATTCGCGTCGGATTCAAAGAGCTGGCGTGAATTTTTTGGAATGGATTTTGTGAGAAGAAAGGTCGTTCTCGGAAAAGCCGTTTCGATACAAATTGAGACTTTATTTCATTCTCAGCTGAGAAGGGAGGTTGCGATCCGAGACCATAACCCATTCTCGCAAGAGTACATTTTAAATATACGTGCTCTATTTTGAGGGTTCAAATCGGCATCGTGCGATCTCGATTTTTAGTTTCAAGTGAGAAGGTTTATCGCTCTCAATGTTAGCCTAAAAAGGGTTCTCACATGAGAGCGTTTTTCGGTGTGAGAACGGGTGTTCTCTGATTCACCCCAACAGAGTTCTCATTTTGAGTGGTCTGATTTGAATAGGGAAAATGAGAACGATAGATGTTCTCTGAGAACGAATAAGGCTCTCACCTTTTTCTCAGTGTACGCAAAGGCTACTGCCAAGGATGGCGAAGTGATTGTCCAGGACGATTTCGCAGAAAAATATTCATTTGTGGTGCATGATGCAGCTCAAGGCTTCCACTGGGACTCGTTCTAGTGTACGGTGCACCCGTTTGCAGTGTACTGGAATGAGGACGAGGTACTGTGTCATCAGAGCTACTGCTGTATCTCTGACGGAACAAAGCACAATACCGCCATGGTGCATGCGTTCCTGCAACGGCTTACCCCAGAAATTCGGACCGCAATACCTGACCTCAAAAATATATCGGGACGGCAATTGTGACAGACAAGCGTGTCGCGGCTCAGACAGACAAGCGTGTCGGGGGCACAGACAAGCGTGTCGGGGGCACAGACAAGCGTGTCGGGGGCACAGACAAGCGTGTCGGGGGCACAGGCAAGCGTGTCGGGGGCACAGACAAGCGTGTCGGGGGCACAGACAAGCGTGTCGGGGGCACAGACAAGCGTGTCGGGGGCACAGACAAGCGTGTCGGGGGCACAGACAAGCGTGTCGGGGGCACAGACAAGCGTGTCGGGGGCACAGACAAGCGTGTCGCGGCTCAAGAAAGCCTCAAGCGCCCGCTTAGCAACCAGATACTGACGGCTTGACGGATGACATGTTTGAGTATCTGTCGCACAAGATAGTAAGCTGCATCAAATTCATATTTGTATCAAAGCATGATGCAACGGACATCACGACCCACCTTACCGAGCGCTTCTCGAAAGCCATCACGGTGAAGGGAACACAGAGGCGCCGCAAGTTCACACCAGTGACCCATAGCACCATAATAGTTCATGAGTTGTCTACCGATGCGGGGCGTGTGTTAGTGGTAGCTGGGTGAAGTGAAACGTGTTAGTGAGCGCGCTGATACAGATTGTGTTGATTGCTGTTATCGCAGTGACGGATCATCAGTCTGAATTGGGATTCTGACAAGGCATGGGATGATCTGCAGATCTGTAGATCATTACATTCCATTACATTATGCTACTGTATCGCAACACATTATTGTATTGCATTGCATTGTGTAATTATATTACTTTATTTTATTATCCCGATATAGACGGCTCATGATCAAATTCGAATCATTTCAGGCTCAACATGTGTCAAGGGATGCGTCCGCGCCAAATTTGTTCTCAAACAGTTCAAGATGAATGGGCTTACTCCGTCAATGAGGTTCATCTGTTCATTTCCAAAATGCGGCGTTTGAAATGCCAGAAAGTTGGTATTACAGTGGAATGCGGCGTCATATGTCCCTAAGTGTTGTCGGTGAAATATGATAGTACATTTTTGATATGCTGACATTGATGCAGAAATATATTGCATCAGTTGAAAACATTTACATTCCTTTTATGCTACCAAGTGGCGATCTAAGACTTCACAAATCACCCTTTTTCGCTTCTGCATTTCCAAAATAGCATTTTTACTATCTCGAAGGTCAAACTAGATCACGGTATCTTAGGTCAGAAGCCCACAATTTCAGAAATCGCGGAAACAAAAATTTTGAAAGTTACACAAGTGCAGTGGAATATGACGAATTCGGCGATATATAGTTTCGTGCAATTTGTGCCACTCTTCACTAAGTTCCAGGTCTCGAAAGACCAACTCCAAAAGGCGATCTCTAAAAAATGTCCGAGACCATAACTCCTTAACCGTTGCTCCGATCTTTCTCTAAATTGCACAGCTGGATTATAGGAAAACACTGAGACTATATAAGCGTTTTCACCGAAATATGATGTGTAGGGTAGGGATGATAATCCCGGGATCGGGATCCCGGGATCCCGGGATTACGTCAATCCCGAATCCCGGGATTGGAGGCTCTCGGGATTTCGGGATCCCGATGAGTTTTTTTTCTTCATACAAAACTATTGTTAAAAACGTCAATGTGGAAAACCATTATGGATTGATAACATGATAGATGGATACGTAAAATTTGACGAATTTGAGTGGTTTTGTGTCCAAATTTCTGAACTGTACTATGTTCTTCTCATATTAGCCAGCTGCGTCCTGCAATTCAGCGATCGTATTCGACAGCGTTTCACACGGTGTCAGGCTCCGAGCCCCCGCGTGGCTCCCGGGCCGCCTCTCCACGGCAGGTCATATTACTCGAGGACATGCTACACCGGATGTGAGTCAGCGGCCGTCGCGGGCTGTGCCCTGTCCTGCGCCTCAGTGACTGACTCCCAGTGCTTTGAGGCGGAGTGGCGCTGGCAGGGCACCGTGGTGTTGTTGTTGATGGTGGTGGTATCCTCCAATCTCCGAATTTTATCTAGTCTGAGCATTTTCGACGAAGCCGACGAAGCTAAGCTTAAGGGCTGATATAAAGATGCCGGATTTTGTGGAATTCAAAGGAAGCGTAGTGTGGGAACACTTTCTGAGAGGTGAGACTGGAAACACAGCGAAGTGTCGTATCTGTAAAAAAAGTATTGAAAATATCCGGAGGTTCCACGAAAGGACTTCATGTTCACCTCAAGAATAAGCATGGTGGAATGGGTGTTGCTGGACCATCCCAATCCAAGGACATGTCTGAAGGTCAAGTCGAGTCGGGTCAAGGTGAGAGCCCCAGGCATACGGCGCCCACTCCAAAAGGAATGAGGACCTTGGATAGCTATTACTTATCGAAAACGGACGACGACCTGGATGCCGTTCTTGCCAGAATGTGCGCAAGAGATGGGCTTCCATTTACAGTTTTTTTGTACCTCGCCAGACCTACGCGGATTAATGGCTGCCAAAGGATATAATAACCTTCCAACACATCACAATACGATCCGCCGGCGGGTCCTCAGACATTGCGCTCGCCTGAAGTGTAACGTGAAGGCGAAGCTGTCCGAAGAAGTATCTAAGGGCAAAAGGTTCTCGCTTACAATCGACGAATATACTTCCCTGAGGAACCGTCGCCACATGAGTGTGACCGTCCACTGCGACAGCCAGATGTGGGGTCTCGGTGTCGCTCGTTGTCATGGCTCAATGCCAGCAGAGAAGTGCCTGGATCTTCTGAAGGGCAAGCTGGCCGAATTTGGCCTCGAGCTCAGCAAGCACGTCACCTGCGTCACAACGGACGGAGCGTCCGTGATGGTGAAATTCGGGAAGGCGCTGCCGTGCGAACACCAGCTCTGCCTCGCACACGGCGTGCACCTCGCCGTTATCGACGCCCTATACTCGAGTGACGCCGGAGAAGAGACCCCCGGACAGGCAGACGACGACCGTGGTGGTGCACCTGATTAGGTAAGCTGGGTTTATGTGTCGGAAAATCCTAGACATTAAGATACCGCTATTCGTCTTTTTGTTTCATCTGTTTTCTGATGCAAATATGATGTAAAAATGCGTAAAAATTAGTACAATATTCAGTATTAATTGCGGCGTCATTGCTTGTTGCGAACATCACGAAGTTTCCGTAACCTACGTCGTCTTGCAGATGAGCTCGTCAGACGAGTCCGACTGCGATGGCGATGATGACGGCAACGATGCAGACGAGGATACCGCCACCGGTCACCGCGAGCTACATGGCTCGCTTTCTCAGGCCGTTCAGAGAATTAGAAAAATTGTCCGCTGGTTTAGAAAGTCCCCTGTTCGGAACGAAGTACTCCAGAAGTACGTAAAAGAGGAGCATGGAAAGGAACTGATGCTAGTGTTAGACTGCAAAACCCGGTGGAATAGTCTGTACGATATGCTAGATCGGTTTGATACCCTCAAAATAGCTGTCCACAAGGCTCTCATCGACATAGGAGACAAGCATATGAAAATGATTGATGATTATGAATACGCCATTGTGCCGGAGACCATTCGCTGCCTTCAGATCATGAAACTGGGAGCAGAAGCCCTATGCCGCAGAGAGAGTGGCATCTTGGAGGCTGAAGCTGCTTTAAAATTTATGTTAGGTGCGCTTGATAAGGAACGTGGTGTGGTTGCAAACAAACTGAGTGATGCCCTGAGTCAGCGAATCAGGCAGCGATGGTCAAAAACGGCGAAAGTTCTGCAGCTACTCCACAACAACCTGTCAGCAGATAGTGAGTGGAATTACATTTTCCCCAGTGCCTCCCGCAGGGACACGCAAGACTTAGTCTTGCGCATGATGGAAAGGATGGGAGAAAGGGTGGATACAGCTGAAGTAGGTGTAGAGACAGAAGTAATGGACGTTGATGATCCTGCACCAACGCAGTCACTTCAGTCGATGCTACAACATGCTCTAGACCAGGTCAGAGTTCCAGATGCCCCAGGGCAGTCATGTGCATCCGGAATCAAGTTCTCTAATTCTTCCCTTATGGCCAAGGCTATCAGAAAAGAATTAGAGAACTTATCAGTCTCAGGAAAGACGGGCATGGTGGCGGTGGCCTACAGCTGGCTCAAGGGAATTGTGCCCACGAGTGTTGAGTCTGAGCGTGTGTTTTCAACCGTTGGAAATATTGTTACAAAGGTGCGGTCGCGTCTTGGTGACGACACTGTTGATGCTCTCTGCTTCTTGAAATGCCACTACCGTAACACTTAGTGACCGGCTGGAACCTGCAATTGACCGGCTTTCAAGACGCAGGGAAAACAATTGCATGCTGGCTAGATAGAAGGAAGACATGTAACCGGGAAATACATAAACAGTATAATTCGTGTACGCTTTGTGTAGGTAGCACGAAGAACCCAGGAATATATTTTTAGTGTGGTATTTAACTTTTCTGTCTCATGCGGCTATAATGCACTTAAATATAAATTACTTTCAACGGGGAACCCTTGAAATGGTTGTAGGTATGGCCCACATACGATATTTAAGGGAAAAAAACAAATTATCGACATATTCCTAGAAAACAGCTCAATCCCGGGATCCCGGGATATCCCGGGATTGACCCACTCAAAATCTCGGGATCCCGGGATTGAGAAAAAGTCCCGGGATTATCATCCCTAGTGTAGGGTGTTATTTTGGCCCCTTCACTTGCCGAATTGTCGTTGAATGGTCCACCTAACACAATTCGGAGACATTTCTGCCATTTCTGTTTAATCCTTGACTTCATAACGAGCTAGAACACTTGTGCAACACAACACTCAAGATCAGATGACTAATATTCTGATCCCCTCGCCTGCCTCGAACGTCAAAAGGCTTGCATTTCAGCAATATGCCGTTTTGAACACATTCTAAAACAGGCCGTGACAAACCAGCACAAAACAACCATGCGTGCCTAATTTAAAACGGGTATGTAGAGTTTTAAGGGAAACTATACTTGTACTTTTTTATTCGCAAGACATAATATCTAACTTCATTTTTTGCACTTTTTAAATCGCATTTTGACCGTCCCGAAAGTTAAAGTAGGTCACGTGACCTAAGGTCACGATGTCACGATTTAAAATATCCCATAAACGAAATTCCGAAATAGCCAGCAGATGCAGTGGATTATTGTGAGATCAACGATTTATACTTATGCACAATTCGGATTGATCTTCATTGAGTTAACGATCTCAAAAGTGACACCTCAAAAATGGCACCTAGGTGACACCTCAAAATGCCCGAGGCTATAACTCCTTGACCTTTGACCTCACCATCATAAAATGGCACAGTTGGATTCGGCGTATCAGAGAACCCCACACAATTATTTTCATCAAAATATAAACTATTGGGTGTTATGCTCTTTTCGATATGTCGTGGAATGTCTGTCATAATTATCGGTGTTAGAAATTTCCAGAATCCAGACCTCGTGGCTGCAGCCTGAAAGTGACGTCAGAAGGGTATAACTAGGTAACGCGTCGGCTGTGCTATCCTCTCATCCGCATCGTTCTCTTGGTTCATAAATCCTCCTCGATTCGCTTCGAATTTCAGATTAGTCAGATCACAATATTCCGTCTACCATTCCGTGCAATCTCGAGATAAGTTGACCACCCGCACATCAGGCATTGTAAGCCCCCTCCAATCTCCAAATTAAACGTCGCGCGAAAACAAAATATGTGCTATCGGAAAGTGCTCGACGAAAGGGCCCGAATCCACCCTCACTGAAAACGAATTTACCCCCGACTTGCGGGTTAATCCGCAAATCGTGGGGCATCGGTACACAGCAGATTCCAAACCCCTCAGACCATGGTTATGCGACTCTCATATTTCTGGTTCAGTTACACCAGGACGACGGGTTTACCCTTTCTTTTTACTCTTGGTGCCAGGGCTACTCTTTGTCAGTTACTCTTCACACGTGCCCTGGAGGGCCTCTGGACATTACACGCACTGGAGGTGGGGGGGGGGGGGGGCGGATTCCGTCCCCCTGAGATCTCGGCTCCTATTAAAGCTAGAGTAATGAAATTATCAGGGTGCATGGGTACGGTAGTAAAAACTACTGTGTGCAAATTTCATGACCCTAGGTCAATATCTTCAAGGTCAAATGAGGTCACATGTCACAATTTGCTTGCTTTGCGTGGCTTGGATTGTTATTGTTATGGATCGCTGTTATTGTGTTTAAATGCTCCAAAATGGGAATCAATGATGTTTTGGGCATGACTAATGATGCAATGCAGATGCTAGACCCGGCATTTGAACTCAAGTCACCTATATAACAGCACTTTATCAGGTCAGTTACCTGTTCCAGTTACCGGAACCGGGCCGCCCGCTCGACTGCTCCGTCGGGCGACTCGGCGCAATCCGCTTCGAGAAGAAAGGAGTGCAGAACATGAATGAAGTATGGAAACACAATGGCACAAACAGCAGTATACAATGGCACAAACAGCAGTTTTCAGGATGACTAGGGAGTAACATGCAAAATGACATCAATCGCATGACAGTCATTTGCGTTTATGACAACATTCCAGTTGACCAAGTTTGGTTCCATTGACCTGTCATGAACTTGACCTTACTTGACCTCGGTGACATAATATGACCTTGAATCCATATAGCATAACAATAAACATCAAACAAGTCGCTATACTGAAAACGAAATTACCCCGCTGAGAGCAAAACTACCCAAGGCTCACGGGTAACTCTTTTACGGCACCCAATGATGGCGAGTAATTTGAAAATGTACTATCTTATTTGGGGTTAAGATGTACATATTCAGGGATGTGGTGAGAGAGTAACTACCAAATCATGGTTTATCCATGGAAGGGTAAATATTTACTATTTTGGGGTACACCTGATGCATGCTCCACTCAACTAATTACAACGACAGTCTCGCAGATCGCGGGTAACTCTTACAGGGCGACCCGTCAAGCGGGTGTCGTTATGTGGTTACCCAAAACGATTACCCCCTTAAGCGGATGTTCTACCCAAAACGGAACTCGCAGATTGGTAGTCAGCGTCAGCCCACGTGCGTTAGCCATCTTGAATGGCCGTTGAATATCGCGCGAGAGGTGTCTTCGTGTATGCTCCGCGAGAGGCATATGAAGTTCCAGAACTTTACACGCGGGCATACAGAAAAATGTAAGTATTTATAGGTTTATAATTGACATATCTAAATCATGCAAATATGTCGCATGTCTATGGCTGGATATCCCGGGTGGGTCGCGGGGGGTCTGAGCGCCACTGGTTTGGTACCCTGTTAATGATAATTTCTCATTTTCCCTATTCAGTCTGAAAGTATGTCTTGAAAATAAAGATCCCCTGGCTTCGTGAGAGATATCCAGCCTCGTATATGTCTACCAGGTCACTGCGCCAGAAAGGGCACTACCCATGTTCTCAATTACCTATACAGGAGGGGAAGAGGGGGGTATCTGAACACGTTCTGTTTCCTGAACACCTACCTTTGGTCGTCTCCCACATCATGTTTAGCGCATAAAAAAGGTGGTATTCACAAATGATGGACCTGTCTCTACCAAAATATGAAGGTCGGATCACAGAGTTCTACCTGTTCTTTGTGTACGGAGGTTGCGAATTTCACAGGAACCATTTTAGGCTTCCAAGAGCAGTTGGCTTAAGGAAACCATAAGGAAAGTATTGAATATTGTTTGTGTGCAATTACACCAGCATTTTTAGTGGCTACTAATAGCTTGTACCACAACAACTACAGTGAGGTAATCCTGCACAAAACTATTTTCGTGTTCAGAATACGGCACACCACCACAAAATAATTATCTGTTTTAAAGTTGCTCTTTGCAAGTGGTTAGAGGATTTTCATTGAAAGGAACTGTGAATATGGATACCTTGTTCATTTTTGTGTTCAGTAAACACAGCACAATGACTGGTTCAGCCATACAGAAGCAGCAGTAGAGCTATTTGTTGCATAATGCCTTAGGTGCTCAGACCCTCCCCTCCCCCCTCTTCCCCTATATATCTTAAATATTGGTCATTTTTGGAGCAGGCCCGCATGAAAGTGAACTGAAGGATCAGTTCATGTTGTATTTAATAAAGTATGTGTAGAGAAATGGAGACCAGCTGAACAGCCAGGACATGTTTATGTTTGGGGCCAATGTTTTTGAAAGCCATCTTGGTCTAATAGTGGTATGCGATTTGACTCATGGCGGGTGGGAGAAGGTGCACCATGAGTTTAGGCTTGGGGGCGCCAGTGCCTACCCCTTGCTTTGGCTGTAGATAGAGTATCACACCAGAATGTTTCACAATTATTTTTTATATGCAATGTTTAGTTATGTAGCTAACATGATGTGACCACTCATTTACTGTGCAAATGTTCATTTTTCAGTTGGCAGGCCAAATGACGCCAAAATTTGTCGTAAGCAGTATACGTTGAGTCTAATCAGTTGGTAACAAGAAGGCCTATTTTTAAACGTTATTTTGCGGTAGCAAAATACAAATATTCGTTGCCAGCATACGTCGCCTGTCAAATGGTGATCCAAGCATCGTTTTGCTTTCGAAAGAATCTTGAGAGTGCATCTGTTCCATGCGTTTAGTTCTCTGTCGGCGTGGATTTGTGTGATGCATTGAAGTTTTCCGGTCGCTGGTTACTTGTGATCACATGTCGTTGAATTGATGTGTTCATTAGTTTAGTTAGTTCCTCTTCAGGAATTGCTCGGCCATGTCACTGTGGCAGGTGAAAACCCAAACATGAGCAGCGCAGGTTCACTGTTTGGTTGTGTCCTTATTGATTAGGGTTTTGTCTAAGTTGTTCGAATAGAAAAGGTCGGAACATTGACAGAGTTTGATCACTGGATCAGTGTGCTATGACCTTGTGATCGCACATATGTATGATGCATGCTGCATGGAATATAGAAATATTCCAGATGATGGTGGTACTTGGGTTCTTTTACGACGCATCCGACTACTGGGTCGCATAGCGTCGCCAACCGCTCACGCCGGTTGGTCGCGGGTGGACTCGGTAATCCCGCCGGCTATGGGATTCCAACCCGCGATCTTGCGATGAAGAGTTCAACTCCCTACCGACTGATCTACCGCGGCCCCAAATATTCCAGATTAATAGTTTGTTTTAAACACAATGCAATTTAGTGATACCCTGCAACGGTGTCGGAGACTACATGGGGGTTTCCAGGCTGAAGCGTGTGGTGCTCTCATAACACTTTCCAATAGCTCCAGAAACCATATACAATACTCCATTCAAAATATGTGGTGCCCTTGTGAGAGCTCACAATGGTGTCCGAACCTTAGTAAGGTTCTCGGATATTCTTGAAGGGTGTCCGTCAAGGTTCTTGGAGAATCCTCCTGACGGCACCAAACTATCTCGGAAACCGACGATTATTCTCGGACGAGAGCATCTCTCTTGAGAACCTTGGGTTCTCATTTGAGAACTTGTGGTGCTCGGACGAAGCCTTCCAGTGGTCTTCGAAACCGCCCGTAGTTCTCAAATGCTTGTGAGTGTAGACACGCATGGCAAGCCATATGAGATACGTCTCCACGTGCCTCCACCACTGCGGTGCCGCCGCTGTCTTCGTTATGGCCATGGCGAACGCGCTTGCGCGTCGCCAGAACCACGATACAGCCAGTGTGCCGGTCACAACACGGCATCCGACTGCACATCCTCCGAAAGGAGAATTGCAGCCTCTGGTCGGCCGCATCTGGTCAGCCTCTGGTCGGCCGCATCTGGTCAGCCTCTGGTCGGCCGCCGACCCCGACTGCGCCAAGTGAGTATACGAGAGGGAGGTGTGTCGGCATGCGGCAGCTCACAGCCTGCCACACACAACAGCACGACAACACCTACGCAGCACCACCTCTACCACCACTGCCATCTGCACCTCCACAACCGCACCCTCCCACACCGCGCCTACCTCCGGGCGGAGCTACGCAGCGGAACTCTCCTCAACAGCTAGACCCACACCCAGTCCTACCAGCTCCCATCCGCCCTACCACCCCACCAGCAGCCGGCTCCCGGAGTCAGGCACACCTCCTTCCTCAACACCCCACCGATCCTCGACTCCACCGCACCACCGACCCTGGACTTCACAGCTCCACCGACCCTCGACTTTACAGCCTCACCGCCCCTCGACTCCACCGCCCACCACTCCTTTCCAGGCCACCCCACCGCGGACCCGGCCTCCCCCACTTCCACTCCATCGCAGATCCGGCCTTCTCCAACATCCACCCCAACGCGAACCCGGCCTCCTCCCACGCCCATTTCACTGCTGACCCGGCTTCCTCCCGTATCCAACTCACTTCAGACCCGGCCTACGCCCACCACCACCACACCTCGGGCATGGCCTCCTCCCACATCCACCCTGCCCAGACCAGACCTGTCATGGACCACCCAGACCAGACCAGGCCTCATTGCAGCCCCACCATCCCTCAGACCCAGACCTGATTTCCATCCCTCAGACCCAGACCTGATTTCAATCCCCTCCCCCACCAGTACCCCCATCCCTCACCCGACTTGGCCGTACCCCTTTGCTACCCTGCCTCCAACCGGCCAGGGCCCTCCCTATACCCCCCTGACGCCTCCCCGGGCCCTCGGCCTCTGCTCCAGGGGTAAAAAAACCATCAAGTTGGTCGCCGACCAAACCGAAGCAATCGTGCGTGGTCGCCTACCCAAAAAGCGTACAAGGAGGTAAATGAGCAATATGAGCATGTGGCACTTTGCCTTCGAATACAAATTTGTTGCTGCTCTTTGGTTGTCCTGCAACCATGAAGGACCGTACACACGAAAGATAAACCATACATTAATTCTGACCAATATACTCGGCCCACTAGCAGTTAAAAAAAAGCACGTTAAATTGATTATGACAAAGAGCCTTCGCCAGGCCCCATCTTATCGACTATAACAAAAACTAGCAACATATGGAATGTCGTGCCCAGCTAAATCCGCTCGGTCATTCTGGCTCCAGTTTATTGTTGTATATGAAATGTCGTGCCCAACTAAATCCGTTCGGTCATTCTGGCTCCAGTTTATTGTTGTATATGGAATGTCGTGGCCCGCTAAATACGATCGGTCATTCTGGCTCCAGTTTATTGTTGTGCACGTTAAAAAATTGTTGTGCACATGACTCGCCACCCTAGTTATAACAAGTTGCCTTTTTGTCCCTCCACACATGAAAGAGAATAATACTATTGCAGATAAGAAGTATGTGGTGCCACATATGTTGCAAACTTCCCTAATTTGGAGGAATGGGTTATTTATCCGTCACATTATGAGGCTTAAATTGTATGGCAACAGGTACATCACAAATCAAAGTTAAACAAAAAAACTTTCATAAACGTAACACCACAAACTTTTCAGCAATGAAGTGTCCTGTTTACTGTGGGTAATAAAATGGAAATTTATGGAAACAGTGTGGTTTCTAAAATGCATGTCTCCATAGTCTTGAAACCTTAGAAACAGGTGAACCTAATACTGGATAACTACCATTGTTGCGATATTCAGCAGCACTGCATTCCACAAATTTTGTAAAGAACAGATGAATGCACAGGCGCTGGAAAACATCTGGACAATCTATAAATACCTGTGGATCTGTGCACTGCTGCAGATGTGTGATCAGCACTGGATGGACGTGCTGAGGCGGTGGTTGGCTGTTTGCTGTCACTGCACGCAGCAGTGGGAGTCAATGAGGGTCCGGGGAGAGCAGCCTCCTCTTCCACACAGTGAGCAGTGTCACCAGATGCACTGGAGCATCCCATGACACTGACACCAGACTGCTGGTGGCATGGACCTGATGAACACATTTTCAATCTGAATAACTAATAATAACATACCTGGATATATATATATATATATATATATAGAACATGGTCATTGGTGCATGTTGCCATTCAACTGAACAATGCACCATTTCCCCCCCTACTTGAAGAAAGACCTCCTGAGTGCTTCACGCCTGTACAGTAATAAAGAGGGAAAGGGATAAGCATTTAGTTGCATACCATGTAAATTACTGTGTCAAAAATTCCTTCACAAAATATTATGGTGAAGTCAAACACAATTGGCAATCAATAGTGGTGGAAATGCACCTTTTACACGGTGTTATGGGTTGTACTAAGGTATGTGTTGTGGGCCATATCAAAGTTAAACAAAAAGCTTAGGACCCAAAAATTGTGCAGCATTATTCAACCACGGAACCATAACAAAATAAGTTGCAGTGAAATTGATCAGCACCGTATACATCAAGTTGGGTCACACTTTTTTGTCAACTTGGGTTACATAACCTAACCCAACCATTGGGCCACAGGGTGAAATGCACACCAAAGGGACAGAGCATGCTTAGCTGACTATTGCAGATGAGAAGTATGTGGTGCCACATATGTTGCAAACTTCCCTAATTTGCAGGAATGGGTTATTTATCCTTCACATTATGAGGCTTATATTGTATGGCAACAGGTACATCACAAATAAAAGTTAAACAATAAACTTTCACAAACACAATACCACAAACTTTTCAGCAATGAAGTGTCCTGTTTACTGTGGGTAATAAAATGTAAATTGAAGGTAAAAAGTGTGTTTTGTAATATGCATGTCTCCATCATCTTGAAACATCAGAAAGAGGTGAAACCAATTCCTGGAGAACTACCATTATTGCAATATTCAGCAGCATTGAGTTCCACAAATTTTTCAAAGAACAGATGAATGCATAGGCACTGGAGAACATCTGGACAATCGATAAATATCTGAGGATCTGTGCACTGCTGCAGATGTGCATTCAGCACTGGATGGATCCACTGAAATTGTGGTTGTCTGGTCTGTCTGCTCACTGTCACTGCACGTCGATGAGGGTGTGGGCAGAGGAGCCTCCTCCCTTACACAGTGAGCAGTGTCACCAGATGGGCCTGCTTGAAGCACAAATTATTTCAATCAGGAACAGTAAGAATAAAATTGCGCAATTTAGATTTCTGTGATCAGCCAGGGGTGGATACAGGAGGGCCAATTGGGTCATGACCCCCCAAAAGCAAAAAAGGGACCCAGCCCCTCTTTTGCCCTACCCCAAAGGACATCAGTACTTACATCTCCGGACAGCATGTACCACACTGCTCCCTCCCCCCATCCCAGGATCAAAACATGGAATACATGTGGCCTAACTAGACATCACATTCCCCCCCAGGATTGGAACATTGAATACCAGCAGGGTCCCATCAGACATCACTTCCCCCCCCCCCTAGAATGACATCAGCTGGGACCCCAGCACAGCATGGGCCCACCTAACCCAAACTGGGTCCCCCCTGGGTGGCTTTCTGGATCCACCTCTGTGACCAGCCATCCCAAAATCATTATGCCTAGTTAAACTTGGTAGCTAGGTTGTAAAAGACTAGCAGTGCCACATATATCCAAACCCTATCAATACTAGGAGTCGTTCATTTATATATGGAAAGAAGCATAGTCTATTTAGATAGGGAAATAAGCATCCTTTGTATTTTGCCACTTTTCCCCTATGATTATATATATTGTCATTACTTTCATTTCTGGCTCATTAGTGGGTACATACCTGTGCCCCTCATCCAGCTAGACCACTGGCCACTTGTCCCCAGCTGGCTCTCAGCTGGCTCTCTGATCTTCTTGGGCCCACAATCACCATGCTGCTTTTTTGTGTGCCGATACATGCTTTGTTCAGAGCCTGCCCATGTGCACCCATCATACCCACACTTGCACACCTCTTTTATCCTCTTTTTGCTGGCTTCTCACCATCACCATCATCAACCCTCTGCTCTTCTTCTGCAATTCCAAAGCCCAACTTTGTTTGCTTCATTCTGTAACAATTAGGGCACAATGTGAATAAACTCATGCAAGATGTAAGATGGAGCAAATAATGAAAACTGGAGCCCGCACCTTCCAGGAGGGGCAGTGAGAGGGGGGGGGGAGGGCAGGACAATGTCAATAAATGCATGATTTTTTGGGTGGGAAACAAATGGTAACCATTGACATTCTAACCTCCAAGGGCCACTCATTTGACCTCTTATGATTACATGATATGACAAATTTTAAAATTTTGGTTTAGCTTTGGACACAACATTTGAAAACACCACAACTGTGATGCAAATTGCTTTCCTTTGTATTTTGTCACATTTATCAAACATTTTGACCCCCATCCTGGACTGGTACAATTTATGGACACTGGGATGGGGGTCAGCATGTGACGCTTCGCTATAAACAAATGATCCCAAATTGGACCATGGAGAGCCCTACAGCATTCCTGAGCTGTCAATGGTGGATAGCTGGAACAAGCCCCCATTGGGCAGAGCTTAAAGCAAATTTGAATGATTTTTAGAGCAATCCACAGTATGTCCTCACAAAACTCACTCATGATGTTTTCTTGCTATTCTGGCTATTATGATTACATATGATTTTGGTGCTGCTGACATCCATACTTTGACCTAGGAACTGTCAATAACCATCTGGTTATGCACAGTAGGTCTTCAGTGCATGTATTTTAAACTTTTATTGTGTTAAACACCAACACTGTCAATGTATGGGAAAGTGGGGCAAAGCGGACCACCCTCTCTCCTGCCATAGCCTTTTACCTCAGCCAGATTTCATTTGCCTTGTGGAAAGACCCATGGAGTGTGCATGCTTTTGGCTATTTCAGATCTTGTCTTAAGCTTTAATCTCGTGTCAAGATTTAAAAATGTTGTTTTTCCACTTTCTGATACAATTTTGTTCAATAAACGGAAATTTGTAAATCTTAACAACTAGGTAAGACCGATTTTTGTTTCTAATACCTATGTTCTCTAAAATCAACATTTGAGTGCTAAACAAGCTTGCAGTAGCTAGGAGTCGTACTTTATAAAAATTATCCCAAGACAAATCCCAGATCCCCAAGCTTCGCTTTGGGGCAAAGTGGACCACCCCTTAGAAAGCAACCCATTGTTTGCAGTGGCAGATCCAGTTCCATTTTGTGGGTGCAATAGGTGGTCATAGCAACCCACGAAATATATTACATTTGTCCCAGGTTGTTATTTTGGGATTTATTTCAGATTGAGAATCAAATAGTAAATTTTTACCTCCCTGGACACGCCTATGCCATTAAAGTGCAGCTTCGTTTGCTGAAATTGCTTGCAACTCCTATTTCTAAGACAAGCTACCATACACAAGTCACAAAATATGTCCCCTGACATTTGCATTTAATACAAATGGCGTGCAATTGAAATGGTCCACTTTGCCCCACAATTTTTGAAAATATAAAAATTGAGGTGCCCTCATTGAGCATGGATTTCTCAGTTTTTTTAATATCTAATCTAGATAAAATTTCCCCCTTAAAGAAAAGATGACAAGGCATTGGGCTCCATCAAAGAGTTGGTCATACCTCCATATGACATCTCATCTTAGACTTACAGGATGTTAAACCTTAGGTGGTCTGCTTTGCCCCACTCTCCCCTACCCATGGTTTGTGGGCCTTATAAGTGTGGGGCCTAGAAGTGTTGTGAATTTAAGCCAGCTTAAATAATAATAGGCCACTGTCTGGCATAAATTCAATTTAAGCCGGCTTTTTTCCATCCCTATGTTGAATGTCACCATTAATTTGGCCTACTCTTCCCTGATCATTTGCACACCTGTCCAGAAACTTTCATCTGGGGGAATCACTAGGTGGAGCATAACTCATGCATTTACATGGGGAAATAAGCATAACATGGGGGAGAGCTGGTTAAAAATTCATCAAATTAGTGTAACTGGGTCAAACTTTTCAACTTCGAAAAATGAAATTTACCCACAGATTATGTTGCATTTGGATGTGCTGATCACCAGTCGCGGATCTACAGGGCCTGTTTAGGGAGGGCAAATGTTGGGGAGGTAAATGTGCAAAACTGACAAAAGTGCCAAAAACATATTGATTTTGAGAAAAATCTGGCAGTTTAGTGTGGGCGGGGGGGGGGTAATTGCCCATTTTGCCCTAATATAGATCCACCACTGCTGATCACAGATATGTTTTCACTTAAACAACTTTCAGCTACATCAAATTGACCCTGAAGTTTATGCTGCATGGACAGCTTTTCCCCATTTACTAACATGGCAGGCAGATGGTGCAACAATGCACCAGACACTGTTGTCAGCACCAGAGATAGGTAGGCTCAGGGGCAATTTTTACCTGGTTTGATATGGAGGGGGCAAGGCTGGCAAAAATTCCAGAAACATAGGTGAGAAAGTAGGTGGAGAATGGTTGGCAGGATGTTTGACATGATACGAAGATGTTTGAAGTGATTCGCTGCCAATATTATTTCTTTAGATTGGTTAAAAAGTGAAAACTTAGTGTGACCGGCTTCTATTATAAATAATTGTGAAGCACTCAAGCATCAAGCACTCAGTGCTTGAAAATGATTTATAATAGAAACCAGTCACACTAAGTTTCCTCTTTTTAACCAATCTAAAGATCTAATATTGGCAGCGAATCACTTCTAACATTCCTATCATGTCAAACATAGGTGATTATTTTTTTCATATGGCCTACCAATTGGGGTGGATGGTTATTTCCCCCCCCCCCAATCCACCAAATTTTCTGTAATGCCTGGAGGGAAAAGACAACAGGTAATGCCTCTTTCTTGGATCATTCCTCATACCAGAGGTGATCTCAATGAATTTGAATGGGTAAAAATTGAGCCCAACTCTTTGACTTGAAGTTCACCAAAATCAACATGCATATCGCCCGGTTATCTACGGTGCGTTCCGAATTGAACGGACGCATCAAACCATTTCAATTTCAGTACTGGCACAGGCTTTTGCCACCTTCAGGTACCTATCTCTACAGATTAAATCATCAAAGCTCGAGAAAAACCGGTTTCCACTCCGATCGCACCCATTCACTAACAATTAGGCAACCACTTCTGTTCGTTCCACAAATGTCCGCTTCAGCGATTCCCTCCTCACGTCATTCAAAATCTGAATCTCTTCTTTCCCAGCTCAGCCGCCCTTTCCCGACTATTTCCTGTTGCTAGTTCCTACTAAAACCCGGCGCGGCGACCAGCCTGCGACCATTTGTCGGTGATTCTCGCCTTTTTTTGAGCCCATTGACTTAGCACGGGTGGTCTCCTGGCGACCACCGAGAAACGCCGACCGGCCGCGGTGATCGCCGTGGATATCTGGTATTTTTGGTAGCGTAAATCTGGTATATTAAAAATATATGCTAGATTGTTAAGATGCACTAGATTAGCATTTGAAGCAGCTTTTTTCACGTTAGAAACACACCTACGACGGGGCTGCCTTCATGGGCTGCAGTCTGCAGAGTTTGATCGGACAGAGCCCAGAAGAGGTGCCACTTTTTAAAGTATAACAATCCGGCGAATGGAAGCAACATAAAAGCACGTCGCAAACCTTGACTTCTTGGTTTTTGCGTGTGTTAGTCTTCGCTGTTGGTCTCTCAAATCAGCTTAACCTTAGCGTGTGTGGTCTCCGACGACGTCGGCAGATCGGCGACTTTGTTGACCCCTGCTCTGCTCCACCCATCCGGCCGGCCCAGACCAAGGCCGAGCTCCAAGGCCACCACAGCCTCCACACAGACCTCTCACAAGCCCATGGCCACCGTCTCCTGCCAGACCGACTTCCACACCGCCTCCTGCACAACCACCCAAACCCATCCTAAAACCTAGTCTAACGCCACCACCCAGACCGAACCCACTACACCTGCCAAGTCCATCCAGCCCGAGCCCACAACTCCCCACAAGCAACTGCACAGGGTTTCACGTGTCACTAGGCGTCGGAACTACTGCCTAGTATAGGGGGCAGCACCATGCAATCCACAACTCGCGTCAATTAATCACAGACACGGACAACTTGTTTTCGATTTCTTCTAACGCAAACTAGATGCAATGTTTTGGAAAGGTGGAAATGTTCGAGAAGTTGGTAAGGAATAGGTAAGAGGTAAGTTTAAATTGTTTCTCTTTACCATACTGTGATAACAATTATCGTGGATATATTAAAAGCTAAGTTGATCTTCAAGATCCAGGAACGACTCAATGTTGGAAAAAATTGTAAATATATATTGTGACGTTTCGGACATAGGCCATTGTCAAACAATGCACTCGTTGCGATCGGCGAACAGGTCGAAAATTAAAATTACTGCAGGCACAAAAACTGGACAAAATCCATTCATCACCTCCACTGCGAGAAAAAAGCGAAGAAAAAAAACACGCACTTACAAACGCCAAAAAGGAAAAAAAAACCTAACGTACACATGCATATATATGGACGGCAGGTGAAAGCCGTCGCGACACAAACGCGTCTACTTGGCGGCAGAGTGTACACAGTTGTAACATCAAGGTTATACGGTTTACACACATCAATATGCAATTAATAGGCCTTTCTCTAAGGGCAGTTCTCTAAGACCCTGCGTACGCGATAATTTTTTCAGCCACACGCAAAACATCGGTAAAACTGATAACCTACGATACATGCCATGACGATTGGTGGGAATTCATACTTGGTTTCAGCTCACGAATAAACAGGGATTCTAAGATTTTTAAGTCCGCGCCGTCTTTCGCTATGCCAAGGATATCTTTATTGAAATGTTCATTGGTTTCCGGATGGTTCATGTTCAAGTGATGCTCGGCCATGCGTTCGCCTAGGGGAGTAAAGGGACGCCGGAGACGTGCATGTCCCAAATGCTCATTAAATCTTTCCCTTACTGGGCGAATCGTTTCCCCAACATAGAGAGCGGACGGACAAGTGATGCACGTCACCTTATAAACTGCATTTGTTTACTCGACATCTTCCTTTCAGGTCATTGCCACATGTGTGGCACTTTTTGTTACCTGAAGGGCAAGTGGGGCTGGTGATGGCTGACCTTACCATATTATATTTTAGTGACGGTTCGCTGTACCACGCGATTCTAATCTTGTCTAGATCTGATGAGCGTAAAATTTGGTTTCCCGTCCAGCAAAGTTTCTCGGTGATGAAAGGTAATCGGATGTAGGTGTAGTTCGATTCTTTTTTGTGTCTGGCACGGTGGTGTTGGACATAGTTTATTTTCCCCTGACGCCTGAACTGGGCCATTGCCTGGTCAATGGCCAGCGACACCTTCCTAGGCGGGTACCCATTGGCCAGGCAGAGGTCGCGCATTTTCTGCAGACTCCGTCTACACGCGGCTTCGTCTGAGGAAATGCGGGTAGCTCTCCTTATTTGTGCATGGAGCACTGAGGTTTTCGTGGTAATGGGATGTGCTGAGTTGTAGTGGAGGATGACAGGCGCCGCCATAGGCTTTATGTACAGCTCAGTGGTGTATGACCCATCCGCGCCGACTGTGAACAGGGTGTCCAAAAATGGAATGGAATTTGAAGCGAACGTGTGCTCGATGGTAAACGAGATGTCCCGATGAGTGGCATTGATGCGAGCGTAAAATTCGATAGGGATCTTCAGTCCATGGGTCCAAATTCCAAAGATGTCGACAATGTACCTCAGATAAATTGCTGGTTCCAACATTATGCTATTTAGGAATTTGGACTCAAGGGCATGCATAAAGGCTATAGCGAATGGTGGGGCACACCTGTTCCCCATGCTACGCCCTTAACCGTGCATCCCCGTCCAAGGACCCGGAACCGAAGTCCTTGCACGAGCTTCGAGCCTTCATCGGTATATTACAATACTACAGCCGGTGCCTCCCCTGCCTATCAACTGTAGTTGCACCACTGTACCAACTGGAGAAGAAGGACGTCTGACATTGACCGGCCTGTGGCCTACGCCAGCCGCAGCCTGCCGCCGGCGGAACGCAACTACAGTCAGCTGGACCGAGAAGCCCTGGCCATCATCTTTGGGGTAAGGAAGTTCCACCAGTATGTGTTCGGAAGGACGATCGTCATTAAGTCTGACCACAAACTGCTGTTGGGTCTCTTAGCTCTGGACCAGTCTCCGCCTCTGGTTTTGCCGGCCAGAATACTCCGGTAGAGGCTCACCTTGGCAGCGTGCGATTTCACGCTCCAGTGTGTTCCAGGTCGGAACATCGCTTACGCAGATGGGCTAAGTCGCTTGCCCCTTCCTGCCACCGCTCCGTAGGATCCTGTTCCAGCAGAGGTAGTAAGCCTGATGGACGAACCTGGTAGCTGTGGACCAGGTGAGTAGAGCCGCACGCAGACATCCGGTATGTCCGTTGCGTTTCAGTTCGTTCAGCACGGCTGACCGGATGAAGCGTCCAGATTAGACCACTCGCCATACTTTCGTCGACGCGATGAGTTGAGCATCGACGACGAATGCGTTCTGTGAGGTTGTCGAGTAGTTGTTCTTCCTCATCTCAGAACGCGAGTTCTTAGTCTTCTACACGATGGCCATCCAGGCATCAACAACATGAGGAAACTAGGCCCAAGCCGTGCCTGGTGGCCTGGACTGGATGTGGAGATTGAGCACTGTGTGAGAGCGTGTGAACGGTGTCAAGCGCACCGTGGAGATGCACCTGTCGTTCCTGCAAATCCTTGGATATATCCAGGCAGGCCCTGGCAGTGCTTACACATAGATTATGCAGGACCAGTCGAGGGTGGACGGTGGCTGCTCATCATCGTGGACCGTCACTCGAAGTGGCTGGATATCCATAGTACTACGTTAGCATCCTCGGTTGTGAATGAGGAGAAACTACGCCATACATTCGCCAACTACAGTCTGCCGTTGGTCATCGTGAGTGACAACGCGTCGTCCCTCACATCTGAAGGGTTCAAAGTCTTCGTGCAAGGTAATGGTATCAAGCACCGGTGCGTTCCACCCCATCACCCTGCCTCCAATGGGCAAGCAGAGGGTCTGGTTAGTCGTTAAACAGGCTCGAAAGCATCGTTCTGATGGCTATCTGCAGACCCGTCTCTCGAGATTCTTGCTGGCGTACCGCACCATTATGCACACCACGACCGGTCGTACTCCTGCTGAGCTCTAGTACGGACATGCGCTGCGGACCGGGCGGGATGTGTTGAAACCCAATCTTCAGCGGTCGGTGGAATTGAAACAGGATACTTGGAAGACTGCCCACGACCTGGCTGCGCGGCAGCGCCAGTTCGCTGTGGGTGTTCTGGTGTATGCTAATCTGTTCTCAGGAACTGTAAGGTGGTTGCCAGGAGCTGCCGTCTCCGTCGATGGCCAGAGCTGCCATGTCCGAATGACTGATGGTCGGACATTCAAGCGACATGTGGATCATGTCCGTCACTGTCAAGACACGCCGCGGGTGGCGTCTCCCGAGTTCCCGCAGGTGCCCGAAGCGCCGAAACCAGCTCCGGCGCCTGCTGCACCGACGCCGGCAGCACCACTATTGTCTCTAGTTATCTTGGGTAGCACCACCGGTACCTGTCGTGCGGCCATGCGACACACCGACACAATCTCTGCTGCTGGTGGCCTTGTCTGTCACTGATGTTACGAGCACGGCGGTGATCGCCGGGCATGGCCAGTGCGGCCAGTGCGGCCAGTGCACCACCCCTGCGTCGTTCGGAACGCTCTCGACGAAGACCGACGACTCGATTAGGTTTCTCAGTTGTTATTTTCTGTTGTGGTGACGTCTGTTGAGAGGTACTTGTCCCTTGTGTTCTTGTTGGATAATTATCTCTATATATAAAGGGAAGATTGATGTAATCATGGATTGTGACGAGCGTTATTCGTCTCACCGCATTGGTCGCCGCGAGGCTCATTGTGCCGGGCGAGTCGATGTTGGTTCTCAATAGGGGCGTTTCCGCCCACTCACCGACGCATGAAACGCGTTGCGGTTGTGTGCCGTGACACTGCTTAGCACAATAGAAGTTCGAGAATCGTTGTGGCTTCAGTAACTCAGTTGAGCTGGTGCTGACAAGTTCAGAGTGATAGTAGATACACAGACAGACTTTTATTGAGGTCATCCACAATTGACTCGTGGCTATTATGACATCGCGTCAAATGGATAAAACAACACAGCACAGAAGGTCAAACTCACAGAACAGTCAAACCAGTGGTCATAAATGTCATTAAGAAAACAAAACAAAACAAACACAAATATAATACAGCAAGTCGAGCAGTAAATCAGTCCGGCCCGGGCGGCACGTCAAACAGGTACTGCCGTAGGTGGCGACCAAAGATCGACACGGGAAGTCGCAACAGCTCAGGTGGCAGTGAGTTGTACATAAGTGGCGCTCTGGAGCTAAAACGTCTCTTCCCCATCTCGGTGCGGGAACGGGGGATATGCAAGTTATGGTCTTGACGGGTGGTCCGGTCACGAATCTCCACCATGGTGGTGAGATCGTGAGCCAGTGACGCTGGCTCACCATGACGACGCACCTTGTGTGTGAGGCAAAGGGTGTGATATCTGGCCAGGTTCTCCGCGCTGAGCCAGCCCAGCCTCCTCGGCAGATGCGAAACATGGTCAAACTTTTTGCGGCCGAAAATTACATTTGCCCAGTAGTTTATAATTTTGTGAATGCGAGATAGGTTCTTTTTGGCTCCGTTACCATACACAGAAATACAGTAGCGGATCTGCGAGAAGACCAGAGCATTGACCAGCGCGGAGATGACGGCAGGAGGAAGGTACCCTCTCAGATGCGACAGACCACCCAGAACTCCAAAACAACGCCGAGTCAATTCTGAGACGTGCGAGTCCCAGCTGAGCGAGCGATCGAAAATAAGACCGATATTTTTGCATTCCGAAATAGTGGGCAGATCGTGATCGCGAAATTTCACTGTGATATCCGGTAAGGCACGCAGATTTTGTGGGCTGCCCAACATCATCAGCTGTGTTTAAGTTACGTTAATTTTCAGTCCATTTGCTCGAAACCAGATGTCGAGGGAGGCCAGAACTGTTTCCATATGAGTACCGACATTTTGAATTTTAGATTTCTTACCACTGACCAAAATTTGGGTGTCGTCGGCGTATTGAATAACCACTACGCCTTCGGCGAACAGGCTGAGGTCGTTGGCGAAGACACAGTAGAGGAGAGGTCCGAGAGATGATCCTTGAAAAACGCCGATGTGGGGAAAGAAACGCTGGCTGTGCTGCATGACTTTAGTGGCAGCTCCAGCAGGCTCAGCTTGTGGAGAATGACAGTAATTTTTGCTCAGACTTCCAATTGAACCTGATCGAACTGATATTAAATTGAAATTGTCTTACATAAATTAATTATGTCATGATACGTTCTGGTGATGTTACCTAATAAACATGTAAATGTTACATGTTTGATCTGTAATTGTTACCTACGAAAGCGAACCAAAAATCACGTAAGACAAAACATGTTGAAATATGGTCATTAAACGTGCCTTGGCTCAATGAAGGAGACTTGACAATTGTGGTTAGAATGCAATTGGCCATTCGTTATATTCGATTCTCATGATTATACTATGAAGGTTATAAGCGTGAGAAAAGAGTTTTATTTGGTGCCCACGAAGTTGTCTTTAAAAAAGCATGTACAAAGCTCTCAAGACAAGAGAACAACCTTAAGATCTGTGCTTTCAAATCGGCCATTTTGGGTGGCATGGTCGGAATTCCGTTCTGGATTCTCAGGGGCATTGTGCAATTCACAGGTAGAGCTTGCAAAACAAACAAATAGAAACGGCGGGCTCAGTGGGTCGGTCGGGACGGATGAATGGGGGTAACGGGACGTGGCCAACCATCCCCTATTCTTCCTTTGCCCTTTTTGAGCCGATTTCGGCATCTCCTTCGGGATTCTTCCAGCCTTTTACGACTACCTGTACAGCACATGGCTGTCTTTTTCGCGATTGCTATTTTTAAAGATGTCAGGCTCCCTGCAGATGATTTTGTACTGTTAGTTACCGCGGCTTTATGATGCGACTCGATTTAAATAAAGCATTTGACAGTGTCGATCACGGCGTCCTGTTGCGGAAGCTGGTATGGTTCGGAATTTGATCTCACTGGCTTGGTAGCAATATATGTGGCCGTAAGCTGGTACCACGTGGCGTCTCTGAGACCCACTCGGTCAGATTTGGAGTCCCACAAGACTCCATAATCAGGCCCATTTTATCCAGCTTTCCGCCGACATCGCCAGCACCCTCCACACGGCCGACTACCGATGACAGTCCGCCTGCTCCGCAGATGACAGTCCGCCTGCTCCCTAGATGACAGTCCGCCTGCTCCGCAGATGACAGTCCGCCTGCTCCGCAGATGACATTCGCCTTCTTGACTGTTCATATCCAGATGGTGGAAGTTTACTCGAACCCAAAATTCGCCTTGGGGAGGCTCTGACACCGGTGCACAACTGATTCAAAAACAATTCTCTGAAAACGAACGCGGCAAAAACTAACTTCATCCTTTTTGCACCAGACAGTTCATAAAAAGCATCCATCTTCGAATTCGATCTTTTCTGCCAGCTCCCCCAGTCTTCCGATGCAATCAATATATGAGGCATCACATCAGACAGGTCATTGACCTGAGATCAACACGTCTCCATATTTCTGCGCCAGTACTACAGCATCCCCCTTTCCTTGAACAGATTCCGACGCGACTTTACCATCGGATCTCTCATCATCATCATCCAGGCCCATGCTATTTCCCACATCATCTATTGCTTACCTGTCTGGGGTGGAGCTACTTCTCAGTGGCTGAATCGGATTGAAAGTGTCATTGACTTTGCAGTACGAGTGTTTTTTGCTTGTTTTCTTAGAGTGGTTTACGACTCACTTTATTCACGATCACAACTAATGGCGACGCCTACACTATTTCGCCGGTGAGTCGCGGGACTGGGAAATGCTCCAAGTGGCGTGAGTGTTGAACCCGGGACCTTGGTACCCAAAGCTCAGCACCTTAACCACTCGAGCACCACCTCTCCGCGGCACGAGTGGTGAGCGCCGCACCGCGCCGAGACCGCATCACTACTGTCCTCAATTCACTGAACTGATCACCAATCGACGAACTCGTAGCAGAACGTGACCAGCAGGCACCAAGGTACATCGTGCCCGGAACGACGCCAATTCCCCTGCACGCACACGGTCTGCGTGTACACGGCGATCCGATGTAGCTGTGCAGACACACGTCTCATACAGACGGTGCGGCTCCAGCTGCCCAGGGTGAGGCTGACCACCACACAGCGTCCCTCGTCATGTCGAGGCGCATCTGGGTGGAGTAGTCTGCCCGATACCGAAATGGATGTTACCACTTTTCCCGAATATGGGCAGCGATCCGCGAACATCGGGAATGTAATGCTTACGACGGTTGTGGTGCGTTACCATGCAGTCTTATTCCAGGTATTCATAAGTAAGCTTTGTTAGTATTTTAATTAAGTAAAGAGCAATCATCATTCGTCCAGTTCTATTTGACAACCATTCAACTAGTTTTTTTTAATGACTGTACTACTAAATATCCTGAACGATCCGTGTATGCATGGATAGCCATGATGAACATACCATACACTATAATACAATTCTAGGCTCCCATCTTTGAAGTACATTGCGCTCAAGAAAGGCATCGGATGAGACCAACGTAAGGCTCCGACCATCTATGGAGTAGCAGAAACATCAACATGTAAAACTATCCGGATTACCAGACAACATAAGAAATGACCATAAAAACAACAACACACTGGTCATGCGGGGAATGAAATCGGCGTCCAGACATGACTCACTGAACCAATATCTAGCCATTTTTATCACGTATTCGACACGTGCTTTATTATTCGAAGCGCCTGTGATAGGTAAGCTTTTGAGACGTTTCACATATCAAGTGACCAGAAATGACACTGACTGCAAACCTGAGATACCGTTAGAGGACATAACTTTCCATTATGCTTAGTCAGGTTTTCGAAAATCTCGTTTTGATACAAAATGATACATAACAACAAGTACAATTCATTTCTGAGCTTGAACTAGTGACATGACATGTAGTCACCTTGCCATCATTTCGCACTATGTTTTGACAATTTGCTATTTATCCATATTTAACTTCGATCATGTCTTTGTGGGTTAGTGCCTGACAATTGTTAAAACATAATGTATTTGACATCTCATTAAAAACAACTTATTCAGACAGCGTTGTTACATCACACTGACGTGTCGTAGCTCTGTGATTTTAATATAACCCAACTCTATTGATCTTACCGAAACGGTGCGCTCATGATTTATGGGAAAGAATGCACAATCTTACAGCGATTTCCTGCATGCGTTGACGAGGTTAACATATCAAGTTGTTTGCAGGTAGGTGGGAGTCTAATTGACCCCTTCGCAATGGGAGTGTAAATCTGTTCAGCGCAGAGTAGGAACGGAGAGCGTTCCACCCGGTCGGAACCTCCGCACGCGAGGTCAGCCGACGCCATGACATTCACAGCACCGCCTGGGCCCCCGATGTACCGGTGGCCCTAGCCACAGGGGCGCACCACTAAAGGTGAGCCTGACAAACAGCCAGCCATGAGTGACGTGCCGTGCTAACATACACGCACTGACAGCGTATAAAAGGTGGCGGCCGAGTCGGCTGGAGTATGTTCCGCACAGGTTGCCACAGCTGACAGTCATGCGTCTGCTGTTCGTCCTGCTGGTGCTCTGTCTGGTGGCTGCGGCCGTCGAGGGTGAGTGTTCACGTCCCGTAGCCCATGTGTACGTGATGCAAGGACAACATATAGCTGCATTGGCTTACATTCCGTGCGCCTGTCCACGCAGCAGGGTCGCTATTGACACGCTAAGCACATCACACAGTCGCAGCACCTGAGCTGGATGTGATACTCGGGTACTCACCTCTGTGAACTGTAGGAAAATAATCAATTTGGAGTGGTGCAAAATAGTCTTAGTCAGTTTCTGCCGCCTTGTTCGTAATTGCGGCACGATGAAGCATTCCGTTTAGCTGAGGATCGGCGGCCATATACCCCACCTCGACCTTCATGATACTCCCGAATTTTGGCGAACTGACCCCTACAAGCTCCAATATTTTGTTTCATTGAATACTTGAATTATAGTATTTTGAGGTGGTGCGGTCCATTCCTTATACATATAATTAATAATATTCCTTCCTTCCTCTCAAAATGATTAGCGTAACATCTATAGGGTAGTTTTTACCCTGGCCGTGTTTAGTCTAGTTGGACCAAGCGTTTGCGATATTTAAAACCTCGGAATAAAATGATACGTGAAAACGACTGAGTTTACTTCGTAGTCGCCTACACCTGAGCCGTGATGGGCGAGGCCTCGCTCGCTCGACAAGAAAACGCTCGTTCTCTCTGGAACCCTCTTCTGGCGGTCTCCGGGCTTTTCTCTATATTTTCATTAGTACACACACATATATATATATACACGAGTCGGCCCACGCAAATACATCATCGGCGTACAACCCGCACACTCATTGGCCGGTTCAATATGACGCGCCAGTCAAATGTACTCCGGTTCCGGATTGGCTAGTTGTGCCGGCGGCCATCGCCCTGGTTGGATGTTGCTGACTCCTGATTCGTCACGGGTCATAGGTTCAGTTCTCGTGCACTCCCCGTCTGGCCGGTCGCACGCTTAGGTTGCAGTTTTGCAGCCGCGGTGTCCGGCAGTCGCCTTAGCAACTAACGTCGGTTCGAGAAAGGCACCCGGCTGGTGGCGCCATTAGCTTTGTGGTATGCGAACTCCTCGACACGAGCTCATCTCTTATCGGTTATAACCTCGTGGGGTAACCTCATCGCAGCGGCTAACAATCGAACATTGCGAGCGGGACATGTATCTTATCTGTGGTAGATCGGATGGGCCGCATGCCTGACGTTCTTGAGGTGATAGCTGATACTCGTGTTTTGGTACCTCACGCGGCCTTATCGCGGTGACACAGACAGTACATTCCAGAGAGTCTCGAACAGTCACGTTAACTTTAACCATGTTACAACACAGCACTAGGTCTAATATCGCGAATTCGGATTTTCCAATTCAATTCTGCGATCCACTAGATTATTACGGCCATGATACATCGTGAAATTACGCGGTGATACATGCACTCTTTATTTTATACGACTTCACTCGGTTTCTACATGGGTTAGACTACTGGGATTTGAAGGGTTCCCAACATCTCTGGTCCATGTTAGTTACCATGTTACACAATAATCCCTAAATAAACATGGCACAAAATCCCCTAAATAAACATGTTACATGAAATCCCCTAAATAAACGCATTACATGAAATACACAAGGTTATTTACGACGCGACACGCACTAAGTTATTGCAACTACAGTTCTGTCCGTAGACGACGAGCGACCACTGCTCGTTGTCTGTCACTATTGGTGCAGCATTCACTGCAATTCTTCAGTCGGGCTAGGGGCCCTGCCTTCCATGTGCTTATGAAACAGCATATCACTCCGTCGTATCTTCTCCATTAAATCTGCGGTGCTATCCGGCTCGTCAGGCTCGGTCAGCTGGGCGAGCTCGGGTAATGGTAACAGTCCGTTAGCATCTGCACTCGCTGTAGCGTGCACCTGCGCTGCTCCAGTTGCAGCCTGTGATGCACCGGTTGCATCCTGCAGCGTGCCTGCCAGGTGTGACTCATCAGTCACACCAATGTCCGTGTAGTCAGCAATGTCACCGGCTCTGCACTCGGCGTCGGCGGGGACGGTGTTACCTGCTGTGTCAGCAGTAACGGTAACGTCCTCAGTGGCGGTCACTTACGTCGGCTGTGGCGGTCTCCTCCGTACTGTTGTCGGCAGTGGGCTCGGCGGAGACGTCCGCGGTTACATCACCGGCGTTCTCGGGGATGCTGGGCAGCATCGGTTCACGAGCTGACGGTCTCGTGTGGTGCTCCATGGGTTGATGGCACGTGCACCGCGACTCACTGGTACCTGGGTACCAGACTATCACTGGTACCAGACTCACTGGTACCTGGGGGCTGTCCTGATTCGGCTAGCTGGGTGAATGATGATTCAGCTTCTCGTCGGCCTGTCTCGACCGGTGGGTCTGGCCTCGTGCCAGTTA
Organism: Ashinkailepas kermadecensis; assembly: GCA_034440615.1. NCBI lineage: Eukaryota > Metazoa > Arthropoda > Thecostraca > Neolepadidae > Ashinkailepas > Ashinkailepas kermadecensis. The sequence continues at coordinate 114,125 of JAOTOM010003512.1, forward strand.
TGTCTGGGGCCCGTGTCGGCATGTCGACGTCATCGTCTGCTGACCCTACTGGCCAGTCTGTGTCCATGAGTTCATAGCCGCAACTTGGCTTCTGGCTGAGTTCAGCTTCTGCGCGCTTAGCTAGTCTTGATGGCTGGGTGCGTTCGGGAGTGGTGCGGTCGGGTTTGGACCGTTTATTGATATACTTCAGATTAATTGGCTCGTCTATATCCTTCGTGGGTTCCCAGGCGGTAGAGGGGTCAGCTAAACGTAGTTTTTGTACGTGTACCAGGCGAGTTTTTCCCGTAACTTGATCTCGAATCACGTAGTTAACTGCGCTTGTTTCTTAATTATTCTAAAATATGGTTTCCAAGGCAACGCGAATTTGTGTGAATTGCCAGGTAGTACTGTGGTATCATAATAATACACTGGGTCTCCTATTTTAAAACTGCGTGGTTTTGCTTTTCGGTCTGCGTAAACTTTATTCTTTTCGTGACTATCCACTGTATAACTCTTCACATGACTATAGGCTTCATGTAAGTTAGCTAACATTTTTGATACGTAATCGTCTCCGTAGTATTTAACTTTGGGTTGCAATAAATTATATAAAGGGAGGACCGTATAGCGTGAAGAAGGGTGATATTGTACCTGAACTTCCAATGTTTGCCGTTCGGTAGGCAGCTAAGGTGGCGGGTATTTTTGTGTCCCAGTCGTTTTGGTTCAGGTTAATTGATTTGGCTAAGATATCGTTTTGCACCCTATGGTACCTCTCGACTCGGCCAGTTACAGATGGGTGGTATGCACTGGTACGGATATGTCGAATGTTCAGGCATGTTTCTAGTTCCTCAACTATTGTATTTAGAAATTCCGTGCCTCAGTCGAAAAGGATTATTCGTGGGCCAGAGTGTCGTGGGATAATTTCCTCCATAAGGATTTTGGCAACTGTCTTGGCGTCCTTCCTCGCTGTGCAGAAACTTTCCGGCCATGAAGAGAAGTGATCAACAATGGTAATTACATACCGGTTACCGTTTTCCGTTTCTGAATATGGTCCACAAGTGTCAATTCCTATCATTTCGAACGGGTAATGTGGCACGGGCATGTCCTGCATTGGGGCTGGAGCTGCCTTCGCTCGTCGTCCTGTGCACAATGCACAGGCTTTTATGTATGCTACTGTATCTCGCAACATACCATTGCAATAATATCTAAGCTTAACCCATTAGTTCCCAAGCATAGATTCCATTTGATTTTTTCAATGAAATATGGAACAAATAGTGTCTATCGGGTCAGGATGACGAATCGAAAAGAAACTTTTCAAAATTATTATCGGAAGTGGGTGAAACCGGTGCGTCCTTTAAAGTACGTGTGGGCACTGTCCCTATGGATGCGTGTAAATTGGGAAATATTGCAATAGACGTTGAAAAATGATATAAAACTGAAGAAATTCTCCTTTGAAGTCAATTTTAAGCAATCTGTACAACTTACATTGAACTTCGTTTACCTATATCCAGGAAGACACCTAATCTAGGGTAATGTAAACATCGACACTTTTTACTGTTCCGATCATTTGTCTTGTACATACCATCGATCTTCAGATATTTTCCGTTGCAAATTGCCCAATTGCATGGAAACATGTAAAAGGTTACTAGTAATGAAACACAAACATTCTTAGTTTAGTGTTTATTTTCATCTTTTTGATACAGTATCACAAAAAGTAGAGGATACTTTATTTACAAAAAAAAATCAAGTGACTGTGGCAACTGGAATGAACTCGAATTGACTGGTGAGTTGGTGGTCAACACCGGTGGTGGGTCTCAAAACAGTCGGGATGGAGACCCACGTTGCACCTGCAGCACATGTACAGGGTTCCTCTTCTTGCAATGGTTGCAGACGTTCTTCCTGTCCGGCTTCTTCATGACCAGGTGGTTGCCGTTGTCTCTCCTGATGTCGGCCAGTGTGCTGGTGGAGAGGACAGGAGGAGTGTGGATGCGGCATTGGAATCGACTCAACTGACTGGCGACTTGACTCGTGACTTGGTGGTGTACTTACTGGTGGTAGGCCTCAAAGCAGTCGGGATGGAGACCCACGTTGCACCTGCGGCACCTGTACAGGGTCCTCTTCTTGCAGTGGTTGCAGACGTTCTTCCTGTCCGGCGTCTTCATGACCAGGTGGTTGCCGTTGCCCTCCTGACGTCGGCCAGGGTGCTGGTGGAGAGGACAGGAAGAGTGTGGATACGGCTGGTCTTGGTCTCCCCATGAAGCATCACCGTCATCTCCACACATGACCGGATGAAGTCCAGGAGAGGCATCTTCTCCTGCTTCTTGACGTCCATCACCACTCCCACCTTGCGGTACAGACGCCAGGCCTGGACAAGAGACACGTTCAGGAATCAGTTGTGCAGCGCCCAGTACCACTTTCGATTGCGGGTGGTGATGGCGTAGCACATCACCATGTTGTCCAGCAGGTCCACGCCGCCCATGTGGGTGTTGTAGACCCTGACGGTGTTGGGCTGGTCCACTTCCACCTTCCTCTTCTCCACCGATGAATACCTGTTGCACTTTCCCATAGGGTTGACGTCCGCGAAGTTGGAGGCCACGTACACCGGTGCAGAGTCCTTCCACGCCACCACGACCTGGTCCTCGTCCACGTAAACTTCCTCCTTCTGACCCCTCCTCATCTTCTTGCCCTGCTGCTTGGACGGGAGGGACAGTTTACAGAGCCTGTTCTGCCGCATCGTCCCCACCACTCCTACCCCCTTCTTCGACATGTTATCCAGCAGGTCCAGGCTGGTGAAGAGGTTGTCACACGCCACCTTCGTGCCAGCCACCAACTTGGCATCCTCCAGCAGGCCGTAGACGACGTCAGGTCCTTGACTGAGGCCGTAGTTGAACAGTTTTGTCCTGGAACCACCATATGGCTCACACCGGATGAGTTCCCCAGCTGAGGTCGCCAAGACCCACACTTTGAAGCCAAAGCGAGTCGGTTTTCCCCTGAGGAACTGCTTGAGCGGGTGGGGACCGAAATACTTGACCATCGACTCGTCCACGGTGACGTACTCGGTCTTCTCGACGTATTTGTCGGCTGCACTGTTCATGGCATAAAACAGGGGTCTCACCTCCAAGAAGCAGTCGTCCGCCTTTGGCTTGTGGCTGTTGGTGAAGTGGCTGTAGCGCATGACGTCGTCGAAGGTGTTCCTTGGCATCGCCTTCCTCACTAGAGGATTTCCAGTGTCCTCCTTCTTCTCCCAGTACATCCTCCTCTGGGCCGGTGTGAGGTAGCCGCTCATCATCATTATGGCGTGGCTGGCTCTGATGAGGTCTCTGTCCACTTTGGTCTGGAAGGCGGCACAGTTCTGCTGGGCCGCGTACCTCTTGGTCTCCTTGACTATCTTGTCCACCAGCTGGTCCGTGATGAAGAGCTTCATGTAGTCGTAGGGAGTCTTCACCTCGCTGACATCAAGAGGCAGGTTGTCCTCGCTGAAGAGGTCAGCTCTTGGGAAAGCCGGGATGCATTTCCCCACGTTGCCACTGTTGTCCTTGCACTGGAACCTGTCCGCGTTCCTGACGCGGACCAGCTTCTGCTTGGGCTCCATGGGCTCCTCCTCGCTGGACGTGCTGTTCACTTCCAGTGGCCGTTTCCTAGGACGTCCGCGCTCTGCTTCTGTTGTTGTTATGGTGGTAGGTGGTGTTGGACATGTACTGCGGAGACCATGTGATGTCCCTTCCCCAGAATCTTCCGCTTCCTCCGCTGCGTGTCGGCGGGTTCGTGAAATGGACTGTTCCACAGCCCGTCTTTTCTGGTTCTGCCGCGTGGGGTTTGATGAGGATGGCCCAGGAATCGCCAGGGTGTCGTCGAGGACAGCATCGTCCTGTGCCACCCTCCTCCTTCTCATAGGATCTTTCTCCTCCAGCCAGGCATCTATTTCGTCGTCGGAGTCGACGGCGTGGTGTGTCTCCAGTTCCGCCTGCTGGTTCATCAGCCGGATCCCCACGTGATTGGGGTCTTTTGGTCCACCATCCTCGTCATCGCTGTCCTCGTCGCTGACAGCGTCATCATCAGGCGGCAGAATGACGATGTCGGTGGGTTGAGCGGATGGTTCTTCCTCTAACACTGAGAGAATTTGCTCCACCGTCAGTCCAACAGACCTGCAAAACATTTTTTTTAAAACTATTTTACATTTTACGATTACCTTTTTTTTTATTCACTTTTATGGTTATATGTACATTTTTTTGGTATACGAATTTCTTTTATTATTTCGTGTTCCCTTTGGCATAAAGAACATCCGTTTCCCCTATTTTATATGAAATTATGCAAAAAAGTGATTGCAGATGGCGCTCATGATGACCGATCAATGAAATTGTATCGTATCGTAACATTATGAAAGAGCTGTAACATGAACAATTTTTGACAAATGGAACACAAAAACAAACAAAAACGATAAATATCAAAATTATATACAAACACGCAATTCTTTTGTACATTTCATCTTTTACACCTGTCAGTAGGGGCAATGCCCACACGTACTTTAAAGTACTTCCAGAATTCAACTCTCATATTTCTCAAGAAAATGCAAATATTTTTGAAATTTCTTCTTTCACATACAGAGGTACATCTTTCAAGTTATTTTTAGAAGGAAAACAATGCGACTTAGTAAGTATATTTACCTCTTTTTGTAGACCAGATTCTTGCGACCCGCGCCTCCTTCCATGTTCACTGAATGTCTTCAATTTAGTGGCCTGCAGCGAAAGTTGAAATTACTTTAGGCTTTCTCAACTGCACTTGTTGGGACGTACTATGATTCATTTGTCTATGCACAAAAAACTAATTGTCTACCTCCCTGCAAAACAGAGATATAGGCGTAAAAGGAGGAACCGGTTCCGCGTCCTTTAAAGTACGCGTGGGCACTAATGGGTTAAGTTTCTCATACGTCTTTTAATCCCATATGTCCGGCAAAGAAGCCCTCGTGTAATTCTTTGAGTAATTCTTGTCTCAAACATTTTGGCACGCATAATTGTAGTCCAGGGACGGTCCACAGCGTGGTCCGTCGCTAATTTTATAAATGAGTTTGTCTAACTCCATATAATGTAATACGAGATCCTTATAGTCTGTGTGATTCTTGTCATTTATTATGTTCCGAATTTTTGCTATATCCTCGTCTGTTTTCTGGAGCTTTTCAATATTTTCCCACCTCACTAATAAATCCTTGAATTTCTCTTCTCGGCTTAATTCTTCCTCTGGTTTTCTGAATTCGGTATCCCTGAAGTCTCCCACGGGAACGTGGTCGGAATCGATTACATTTATTTTCTGATTGGTTTCACTCATTCGGCTGAGGTGATCTGCAACAATGTTCTTTGGCCCTTTAATGTATACAATTTCACAGTTGTGCTCGGAAAGCTTGATAGCCCATCTCTGTAGCATGGGGTTTTTCACTTCTGACAGATTTAACACGCGCCCTGGAGGGCCTCTGAGAATTACGCGCACTGGAGGGGGGGGGGGGCGGATTCCGTCCCCCCCTAAGATCTCGGCTCCTAGTAAAGCTGGAGGAACGAAATTCGCAGGGTGGATGGGCACGGTAGTGAACTCTATTGTGTGCAATTTTCGTGACATTAGCTCAATATCTTCAAGGTCAAATGAGGTCAGATTGGCAAAATTTTCCGGTTTTGCGTGGCTTGGCTTGTCATCGTTATGGATCGCTGTGATTGTGTTTAAATGCTCAAAAAGGGGCATGAATGATGTCTTGGACATTACTAATGATGCAATGCAGATGCTAGACCCAACATTTGACCTCAGGTCACCTATATAGCACCACTTTATCAGGTCAGTTACCTGTTCCAGTTACCGGAACCGGCCGCCCGCCCGACTGCTCCGTCGGGCAGCTCGGAGCAATCGGCTTCGTGAAGAAGGGAGTGAAGTACATGAATAAAGTATGGAAACGCAATGACAAACAGTACAAATGACAACCAGTAGTGCATTTATGGCAACATTCCAGTTGATCAAGTTTGATTCCATTAACCTGTCATGAACTTGACCTGACTTCACCTTGGTGACCTAACATGACCTTGAAACTATACAGCATATCAATATGCATCAAACAAGTCGCTAGTGTTGCCTAGAACACTTCCCTTTTGTCAGTATACTGGAAGCGCATCAGCGCCGATTTTGGTGGTCTGGCGCTAAAACATTTTTTGACTTTAGCGGCCCCTAACTTGAAACATTTTCGGCCGATTTCAATTTGTCTTCCTTTAAACGACGTGCCGTTCATTTCTAGGCAGGTACACCGAAAATTGCGTATATCGACCGGTAAACTCTGCAGTTATTTGCGAAAAACCGGAGGGGTGGGCGGATTTCGCCCCCCCCCCCTCCAGTGCGCGTGTTAAAAATGGAAGTGGTCTGTGATCGGTCAGGATGGTGAATTTTGATCCCAGCAGATATTGACGTAATTTTAAGACTGCGTACACGCACGCGTATGCCTCCAACTCAACGATCGGCCATTTTTGTTGTGTTTCGTTAAGTTGTTTAGACAGGTACTGGATTACTTTCTCTTCACCATTGTGTTCCTGTACTAGAACTGCTCCTACCGCTCTCAGTGAGGCGTCGGTATACAATTTATAGTCTTTTGTGACATCTGGATAAGCCAGTACTGGTGCAGAAGCTAGTTTTTGTTTTAATGTTGTAAAAGCGTTTTTGCAATTATCTGTCCACTTAAATATGGCATGTTTCTTCGTTAAGTCAATTATAGGGTAGTTTTTCCCTGGCCGTGGGAAATCTAGGGATAGACCAATCGCTTCCGCTTTGTATACCCCAGAACAGTAGGTGGACAGTTCACTCGTTAAAACTCCGTGATGAGTGACTTCCCGGGCTGAATGCTTCCTCGGCCCGCCAACTACGTTGAGTCGCGACAGGCAAACGCCAGTCCGCTCCGAAATCGCAAAGACGTGATGGTTCTACCTCGTAGTCCGAGTCTAGGTCGAGTCTCGAGCTGAGTCTCGAGCCCCGTCTGGAGCTCCCCCGTTTATTTTCATTTGCACTCATATATATACACACGAGTCCGCCCACGTAAGTACATTGACGGCATGCAACCCGCACTGCTATTGGCTGGTTCTACATAACACGCCAACCCGCAAGTGAACCGGGCCGTGATTGGCCCGACACGCCAGCGGCCATTGCCCTCGCTGGATGTTGCTGACTGTTGATTCGCCGCAGGTCATGGGTTCAGTTCTAATGCACTTCTCGCACGCTGAGATTGCAGCTTTGCACGGCAGCGTGACTGCTCGGTCGCGTGGCAACCAGCGATGACTCGTGGACGTACCCGACTGGTGGCGCCAGTTGCCTTGTGGTATGCGAACTCATCGACACGAGCTCCGGTTCTTATCAGTTATAACCTCGTAAGGTGATCTCATCGCGGTGGCTAATAATCTAACAATGCGGGCGGCACTTGGCCTTATCTGTGATAGATCGGGTGGGCCGCATGCCTGACGCTCTTGTTGTGACAGGTGTGTGGGTGCCTCATGCGGCCCCATCGCGGTGACACATACAGTACATTCCAGAGGCTGGCTCGTTCGTATTAACTTTAACATCGTTACAGCCACAACGCGAGTTCTAACCTTGCGAATACGGATTGTTCAATTCGATTCTGCAATCCATTAGATTATCAGCGGCCTGTCATACATCGTGAAATTACGCGGTGGCATGTACACTTTGTATTTCCTATTACTACACTTGTTTCTACATGGGTTAGACTACTGGGATTTGAAGGGTTCCCACATCCCTGGTCCATGTTAATTATCATGTTACGCACTATGCCCTAAATAAACATGGCAGAACATCCCCTAAATAAACACATTACATGAAATCCCCTAAATAAACACATTACATGATTACACGAGGTTATTTACGACACGACACTCACTACGTTATTGTAACTACAGTTCAGTCCGTAGACGACGAGCGACCACTGCTCGTTGTCTGTCACTTCTGCACTTTTTCTCCTTTATCACTCCGATTCAGTTGGGCTAGGTGCTCTGCCTTCCATGTGCTGATGAAACAGCATGACACTCCGTCGTATCTTCTCCATTAAGTCGGCGGTGCTATCCGGCTCGTCAGGCTCGGTCAGTTGGGCGAGCTTCGGTAATGGTAACGGTCCGTTAGCATCCGCACTCGCTGTAGCGCGTACCTTCGCTACTCCGGTTGCAATGTGTGATGCACCGGGTGCATCCTGCAGCGTGTCTGCCAGGTGTGATTCATCAGTCACACGAATGTCCGCGTAGTCAGCTAGGTTGCTGGCCCTGCACACGGCGTCGGCGGGGACGGTGTTGCCTGCTGTGTCAGCCGTAACGGTAACGTCCTCAGAGCTGCTTACGTCGGCTGTGGGCTCGGCGGAGGCGTCCGCGGTTGCATCACCGGCGTTCTCGGGGATGCTGGGCAGCATCGGATCACGAGCTGATGGTTCCGTGTGATGCTCCATGGGCTGGCGGCACGTGGTACACCACATTCCGTCACCCTGATACGAAGATGGCTCGAAGTCCATTATGAACGCGGGTTGCGTCGGTGGCGCTGGCAGGGATGGTCCGGACCCTCGACAGCTGCTGACGGGTTACTGCAGGTCAAGAATGCATACGTCGTGATTCATTCCGAGGGTAGCGCTCGGTTCCGGCGCACGTACTGCGCCGCTGCAGTCATCAGTACTTTGCTGTCGTAAGCAGAACTGTTGAACTCGTGGTCAGGTCTGACGCTGGCATGAGCTGAAGACAGCTCATCTTCACCGGGTGGGTAACTGAATGGATTTAAGGTTTGCCGCTGCTTTCAGGTACAGAGATGCGGTACTCGGTTCAGAGGTACGGAAGCAATGATAGGCATTAATTTTGACCACCGTACACGTTTTTATACAGTATAACAGCGTACCACACCGTACATCGGTTGGGGTGTCGTTACAGCGTCCCATTAGCATCCATACGCGTCATAGCGTTCCATTAATATCCACATGCCAGTATATGGCAATCCATTAAGGATGACGTCACCGCGCCATCGAAGGTGGCTTCACTGAGCCTGGTATCAACACGTTATACCAATTGTCGTGACTCACTGGTATACATTATACACCATTACTGACTATTCCCACATCGACGTAAACATTTCCATTTGCGTTTTCATCTGTTCCATCAACATTGCGTTTTGTTTCTCCGCAAAAGCTACTAATGCCGAAGTCTTACGTTGCTTCAAGCTTATAGATTCCACGTCTGCATCGTACTCTGTAGACGACGTATCCTCATATATTTGCTGTTTGTCGGGAGGGCAATCATCGTCTGATGTTAGTTCTAATTGCCGTTTTTCTGGAGCAACACCTGGTGGGCTCTCTGCTGATTCTCTCAAACGAAGAGCTAATTCTGCTAGAGGTACATGGTCTTCCGAGTCACTACTCTGAAGTTTTGTGCATTTCGTTGCGCGTGGCTGCGACTTTTCATTCTCCGATTCGCTAGACGTGGGTAATGGGCGTTTTGCTATTCGCCGGGATAATTCGGCCAGTGGTAAGTCGTCCTCGGACTCACTGGTACCTGGGAGTTGACTTGGTTCGGCTAACTGGGTGGGTGATGATTCAGCTTCTCGTCGGTCTGTCTCGACCGGCGGGTCTGGCCTTGTGCCAGTTATGTCTGGGGCCCGTGTCGGCATGTCGACGTCATTGTCTGCTGACCCTACTGGCCAGTCCGTGTCCATGAGCTCATAGCCACAACTTGGCTGCTGGCTGAGTTCGGCTTCCGCGCGCTTAGCTAGCCTTGATGGCTGGATACGTTCGGGAGTGATGCGGTCGGGATTGGACCGTTTATTGATATACTTCAGATTAATCGGCTCATCTACATCCTTCGTGGGTTCCCATGCGGTTGCGGGGGTCAGCTAAACGTAGTTTTTGTACGTGTACCAGGCGAGTTTTTCCCGTAACTTGACTTCGAATAATATAGTTAACAGCGCTCACCTGTTTAATTATTCTGTAATACGGTTTCCACGGCAAGGCGAATTTGGGTGAATTACCAGGACGCACTGTAGTGTCGTAATAGTACACTGGGTCTCCTATTTTAAAACTACGTGGCTTCGCTTTTCGGTCTGCATACTCTCTATTCTTTTCGTGACTGGCAATGATATGTGATTTTACGTGACTATAGGCTTCATGTAAATTGGCTAACATTTTTGGAACGTAGTCGTCTCCGTAGTATTTAACTTTGGGTTGCAATAAATTATATAAAGGGAGGACGGGGTCACGACCGTATAGCGTGAAGAAGGGTGATATTGTTCCTGAACTTCCAATGTTTGCTGTTCGGTAGGCAGCTAAAGTGGCAGGTATTTTTGTGTCCCAGTCGTTTTGGTTCAGGTTGATTGATTTGGCTAGGATATCGTTTTGTACCCGATGGTACCTTTCAACTTTTCCATTCACAGAAGGTCTATATGCACTGGTACGAATATGTCGAATGTTCAGGCATGTCTCTAGTTCCTCAACGATTGTGTTTAGAAATTCCGTGCCTCGGTCGGAAAGGATTATTCGTGGGCAAGAGTGCCGTGGGATAATTTCCTCCATAAGGATTTTGGCAACGGTCTTGGCGTCCTTGCGTGCCGTGCAGAAACTTTCCGGCCATGAAGAGAAGTGGTCGACAATGGTAATTACATACCGGTTACCGTTTTCCGTTTCTGGATATGGTCCACAAGTGTCAATTCCTATCATTTCGAACGGGTAATGTGGCACAGGCATTTCCTGCATTGGAGCTGGAGCTGCCTTCGCTCGTCGTCCTGTACACGATACACAAGCTTTTATGTATGCTACCGTATCTCGCCACATACCACTCCAATAATATCTAAACTTCAATTTTGCATACGTTTTGACCAATCCCATGTGTCCTGCAAAAAAGCCTTCATGAAATTCTTTGAGTAATTCTTGTCTCAAACATTTTGGCACGCATAATTGTAGTCCAGGGAACGGTCCACAGCGTGGTCCTTCGCTAATTTTGTAAATGAGTTTGTCTAACTCCATATAGTGTAAAACTACATTTTTATAATCCGCGTGATTTTTATCGTTTCTCATTTTCCGAATTTTTCCTATTTCCTCGTCTGTTCGCTGAAGTAAGTCAATATTTTCCCATCTTACTAATACATCCTTGAATTTTTCTTCTCGACTCAATTCTTCCTCCGGTTTACTGAATTCGGTTCCCTTGAAATCTCCTATGGGAACGTGGTCGGAATCGATTACATGTATTTCCTGATTGGTTTCACTTATACGGCTGAGATGATCTGCAACAACATTCTTTGAGCCTTTAATGTATACTATTTCACAGTTGTGCTCGGAAAGCATGATAGCCCATCTCTGTATCATTGGGTTTTTCATCTCTGAAAGATTTAAAAATGTAAGTGGTCTGTGATCAGTCAGGATGGTGAATTTTGATCCCAGTAAGTATTGACGTAATTTTGAGACTGCGTAAACGACGGCATATGTCTCGAGCTGCACAATCGGCCATTTTTGTTGTGTTTCGTTAAGTTGTTTAGACAAATATTGGATCACTTTCTCTTCTCCATTGTGTTCCTGTACTAAAACTGCTCCTACCGCTCTCAGTGAGGCGTCGGTATACAACTTATAGTCTTTTGTGACATCTGGATAAGCCAGTACTGGTGCAGAAGCCAGCTTGTGTTTTAATGTTGTGAAAGCGTTTTCGCAATCATTGGTCCAATTGAAGGTTGCATGTTTCCTCGTTAAGTCAATCAGTGGTGTGGCAATCTGGCTAAATTTGGGGATGAAACGTCGATAGTAAGAACACATGCCGATAAATGATCGGACTCCTTTCACAGTAGTCGGAGCTGCCATGTACTGTATAGCTTCTACCTTCTCCGGGTTTGGCTTGATGCCAGAGGCTGATACTACGTGTCCAAGATAGTGTACTTCCTTTTTTAGAAACTCACATTTTGATAGTTTCAACTTTAACTGTGCTTTTCGCAGGCGTCGAAAAACTTCCTCCAAATGAGCTAGATGTTCTTTGAATGTTTTTGAATATATTATTATGTCGTCGATGTATGCTGTTGCGAATTGATTCTGCATTCCAGATAGGACTTTGGACATCACTTGCGCAAAGAGGCTCGGAGCGTTGCAGATTCCAAAGGGCATTTTTCTGAAGTTCCACAAACCCATGAAGCAGATAAAGGCTGTCTTAGGTATGCTATCTTTTGCCATTGGGATTTGCCAATATCCTGACTTTAGATCCAGTGACGAGAAGAAGTTTGCTCCGCCTAGAGACGCGAGAATATCTTCTATTAGTGGAAGGGGATAGCTGTTTTTCTTCGTGATATTGTTTAATTTCCGATAATCGACAGCAAACCTGTTCGATCGGTCTTTTTTGCGAACTATTACGATGGGTGCAGCCCACGGACTGTCGGATTCCTCTATTATACCAGCTTTTAGCATGATACGTATCTGTTCCTCCACATATTTTCGTTGGCTAAACGGCGTTTTGTAAGGCGGCTGACGGACGGGAGCGTGGTCACCAGTCTCTATCTCCATCTCAGCAAGGTCAGTTGTACCGAGGTCGGCGTCACTCGCGGCAAACAGGTCAGCATTGGCTCGTAACAGCTGTTCGAGATCGTCCCTGTCAGCGTCGGTCAGATGAGCCAGTCTGCTCAACTGGGTCAGTGGGTGAGGTGGTCGGGGCTAAGTCAAGGTCTTGTGGCACGTCAACAAGATACTCCAGATCCGAGTCATCTATTCTCTCAGCGTAGGCGATCACTTGATTGTTATACATTGTGAAGTCTCGGGTAGACGTATTTATAATTCTCACTGGTAGTCGCTTATGGCGGTCTGGTTTTGCCACTATCTCGGCTATGATTAAGCCTGGCTCCTCGGAAATTACTGGTGTATTGTCCAGTGACCTCACATAGCACGTTTGATTCACTAGTTGCGTCCTATTCACAGCTGCCAGACACTCCACGACCGTATTGGCCGGGATAAACGTGCGTCCTTTGATCCTGACTAGCGAACTCGCCTTTTCGCTAATCGTGCGCTGCTGAGGGCGAAGCGGAATCATACTACCTTCGATACACAAGGCTTTTTTCTCGAAATCTAATTTTGCTCCGAACTCCGTTAAGAAATCGTTTCCTAACATGCATTGTTGTTTCAGTCCTGCTACAATTTGAAAGCTGAATGGTTTACTGAATTTACTCATCTCGACTCTAAATGTTCCTACACCAATGTTTTTCAAACGATGCCCGCTTGCTGAAATGAGTGGGATGCGGTCTTTTGGGTCCTCTGAAAATCTGAGAGTCTGTTTTTCCGTGATTTTATCAAAAAGTTCCTTTGAGATTAAGGAAATATCGGTGCCCGTATCAACGAGCGTATAAGCTTTTTGACTTCCGACTTTGATCCAGCACATGGGAGTGTTGGGTTTAACACGAATGTGCTGTACATTTTTGTGGTTCAAGTTCTGTTTCTGCGGGTTTCGCTTCCTACGGATGTTTTTTCTTTCCTTACTCTGTGGTTTCTGATTCCAATTAGCTCTAGCTCTACCGTGGTGGTCGTTCACAGCAGAGCTCGGCCGTTTCCCGTTTCTCTAGGAGACGTTGGGCAGGAACGACACTGCCATCCCACGTGACCTACCTTGGTGCATCTGTGACAAATGGGTCGGCCGTCCGGGGTCCATTGATACGAGGGATTAGGCGGGTTGGGCGGTCGAGGTTTCCAAGTCGCGGGGCCGAAAGAGGGGCGCGGCATTGGAGGTCCATAGTTGGGTCGGGGAACGTACGGTCTGGGTGGTCGCGGGTATGGTGGATAGGTCGGGGTGAATACACGTGGTCCTGATTGTGGCTGGGTTTGTGGTTTCGGGGGTCCAGTTTTTGAGCTGCCAGTTTTGATACAGTCTCTCCTAGGGATACTACCAGTTTCTCGATTTTGTCCAACCGTTCATTTCCACTTTGTACCATGTCAACTTCGATGGGTTCCTCATCCGTTTTCTGTGATCCCCGACATAATAAAAATGTTTTCAGCAGTTGCTGTTCATGCACAGCGAATTGAATTGCCTCCTCAAGGGTCTGAAAGGTATGTCTATATAATTTTTCTGCTAGCTGTTGGCTTTGTACTCCTTTGTTGAACACATCTAACAAAATTTGTTGGGTAGCGGGGCTATCAATGTCTGTATAAGCTTCCTTGGCTAGTGAAATGATTCTCTCAGAGTAATTCTGAATCGACTCAAGGCGGAATTGTTTTGTTCTTCTTAAGTTTTCTTGAGCGTTTTTCTGATCGGCAAGGTCAGAATAGCGTTCCTTCATTAATTGTTTAATATCTGCCCACGTTAGATTTGCCTGTAGCGCTAGCATACGTTGGAGAAATTCGGCTGCGGGTCCATCAAGTGTTTTCAAGCAAATGATTCTCATCTGTTCATTATCTATACTGTAGCTAATTCTTTCCAGCTGTTTTAACCAGTCCATTAACTTATTATGGCTGTCGCCTGTATATTGTTTAATGTTGTTGCTTAAGCCCTGAGCTCTTAATTCCATCCTGATTTGATTAAAACTCTCAGAGATACGATCCAGCGGAATCTCGGTCATTGTTCCTTTACTTTAATTAAATTCTCAAAATAAAATTTCGATTCACACAGGTTTTGCGGAGAGGTGTGCGACTAATTAGTTTCCTAATCCACGTACAGTTCATACATGTAGTACACAAGGAACACGCGAACACTTCAATACTATGCAGTGGTCAAAATTTGGCACAGGTATTGTTTGGAGGATTTTAGGAATTTCCGGGCTTACTGCGTTGTTGAGGTAGTCGGATTGATTTGCTCCTCCTGCAGACAGATGTACTCGTAGTCGGATGTGCTGACCTCAGGTCGTCCGATGTGATGCCCGAAGATCACCAGCACCAGATGTGACAGCTTGGTGACTGTCCAGGGGTCTACATCCGCGGTCTCGGCACCAGTTATAGGGTAGTTTTTCCCTGGCCGTGGGAAATCTAGGGATAGACCAATCGCTTCCGCTTTGTATACCCCAGAACAGTAGGTGGACAGTTCACTCGTTAAAACTCCGTGATGAGTGACTTCCCGGGCTGAATGCTTCCTCGGCCCGCCAACTACGTTGAGTCGCGACAGGCAAACGCCAGTCCGCTCAGAAATCGCAAAGACGTGATGGTTCTACCTCGTAGTCCGAGTCTAGGTCGAGTCTCGAGCTGAGTCTCGAGCCCCGTCTGGAGCTCCCCCGTTTATTTTCATTTGCACTCATATATATACACACGAGTCCGCCCACGTAAGTACATTGACGGCATGCAACCCGCACTGCTATTGGCTGGTTCTACATAACACGCCAACCCGCAAGTGAACCGGGCCGTGATTGGCCCGACACGCCAGCGGCCATTGCCCTCGCTGGATGTTGCTGACTGTTGATTCGCCGCAGGTCATGGGTTCAGTTCTAATGCACTTCTCGCACGCTGAGATTGCAGCTTTGCACGGCAGCGTGACTGCTCGGTCGCGTGGCAACCAGCGATGACTCGTGGACGTACCCGACTGGTGGCGCCAGTTGCCTTGTGGTATGCGAACTCATCGACACGAGCTCCGGTTCTTATCAGTTATAACCTCGTAAGGTGATCTCATCGCGGTGGCTAATAATCTAACAATGCGGGCGGCACTTGGCCTTATCTGTGATAGATCGGGTGGGCCGCATGCCTGACGCTCTTGTTGTGACAGGTGTGTGGGTGCCTCATGCGGCCCCATCGCGGTGACACATACAGTACATTCCAGAGGCTGGCTCGTTCGTATTAACTTTAACATCGTTACACAATCAACGGCGTGGCTATTTGGCTAAATTTAGGGATGAAACGTCGATAGTAAGAACACATGCCGATAAATGATCGGACTACTTTCACGGTAGTCGGAGCTGCCATGTACTGTATAGCTTCTACCTTCTCCGGGTTTGGCTTGATGCTAGAGGCTGATACCACGTGTCCTAGGTATTGTACTTCCTTTTTTAGAAACTCACATTTTGATAGTTTCAACTTCAACTGTGCTTTTCGCAGGCGACGAAAAACTTCCTCCAAATGAGCTAAATGTTCCTTAAATGTTTTTGAATATATTATTATGTCGTCGATATTTGCAGTTGCAAATTGATTCTGTATTCCAGGTAGGACTTTGGACATTACTTGTGCAAAGAGGCTCGGAGCGTTGCAGATTCCAAAGGGCATTTTTCTGAAGTTCCACAGGCCCATGAAGCAGATGAACGCTGTCTTAGGTATGCTATCTTTTGCCATTGGGATTTGCCAATATCCTGACTTTAGATCTAGTGATGAGCAGAAGTTTGCTTCTCCGAGAGACTTCAGAATATCTTCTCTCAATGGAAGGGGATAGCTGCTTTTCTTCGTAATGTTATTTAATTTCCGATAGTCGACTGCGAACCTATTTGAACCATCCTTTTTTCGCACTATTACTATGGGTGCGGCCCACGGGCTGTCGGATTCCTCTATTATACCAGCCTTTAGCATGATACGTATCTGTTCTTCCACATATTTTCGTTGGCTAAACGGTGTTTTGTAAGGCGGCTGACGGACGGGTGCGTGGTCAGCGGTCTCTATCTCCATCTCAGCGAGGTCAGTTGTACCGAGGTCGGCGTCAGTCGCGGCAAACAGGTCAGCATTGGCTCGTAACAGCTGTTCGAGATCGTCTCTGTCAGCGTCGGTCAGATGAGCCAGTCGCGCTTGCTCAACTGGGTCAGTGGGTGTGGTGGTCGGGGCTAAGTCAAGGTCTTGTGGCATGTCAACAAGATACTCCAGATCCGAGTCATCTATTTTCTCGGTTCTCAACAAGATCACTTGGTTATGATACATTGTGAAACCTCGTGTGGACGTATTTATAATTCTTACTGGTAGACGCTTATGGCGATCTGGTTTTGCCACTACCTCGGCTATGATTAAGCCTGGCTCCTTTTGATTGAGCCTGGAAATTACTGGTGTATTATCCAGTGACCTCACATAGCACGTTTGATTTCCTAGTTGCGCCCTGTTCACAGCTGCCAGACACTCCACGACCGTATTGGCCGGGATATATGGGCGTCCTTTGATCTTGACTAGCGAACTCGCCTGTTCGCTAATCGTGCGCTGAGGGCGAAGCGGAATCATATGTCCTTCAATACGCAAGGCTTTTTTCTCGAAGTCCAATTTTGCTCCAAACTCAGTTAAGAAATCGTTTCCTAACATGCATTGCTGTTTCAGTCCTACTACAACTTGAAAGCTGAATGATTTACTGAATTTACTCATCTCGACTCTAAATGTTCCTACACCAATGTTTTTCTAACGATGCCCGCTTGCTGAAATGAGTGGGATGCGATCTTTTTAATCCTCTGAAAATCTGAGAGTCTGTTTTTTCGTGATTTTATCAAAAAGTTCCTTTGAAATTAGTGAAAAATCTGCTCCTGTATCAACGAGCGTATAAGCCTTCTGATTCCCGATTTTAATCCAACACATGGGAGTGTTGGGTTTAACACGAACGTGCTGAACATTTCTGTGGTTCGATTTCTGTTTCTTCGGGTCTCGTTTTCCTACGGATGTTTTTCTTTCCTTCCTCCGTAGGTTCACTTTTTGCTTAATGTTAGCTCCATTGAGGTGGTCATTCGCAATGGAGCGTCTCAGTTTTCTGCCTGTCTAGGGGAATTCGGGCAGGAACGACACTGTCGTCCAATATGACCCACCTTGGTACACTTGTAGCAGATCGGTCGGCCGTCCGGGGTCCATTGAAACGAGGGACCAGTCGGGTTTGGCGGTCGGGGCTTCCACATGGTGGGACCGAAAGAGGGGCGCGTCATTGGAGGTCCAAAATTATGTCGGGGAACGTACGGTCTCGGTGGTCGCGGATATTGTGGCTGTGATGGAAGGAATACTCGTTGTCCTGATTGAGGCCGGGTTTGTGGCTTCGGGGGGTCCAGTTTCTGAGCTGCCAATTTTGATACAGTCTCCCCTAGGGATACTACTAGTTTCTCTATCTTATCCAACCGTTCATTTCCGCTGTGTACCATAGCAACTTCCATGGGTTCCTCATCCGTTTTCTGTGATCCCCGACATAATATAAATATTTTAAGCAGTTGCTGTTCATGCACAGCGAATTGTATTGCCTCCTCAAGGGTCTGAAAGAAATGTCTATATAATTTTTCTGCTAGCTGGTGGCTTTGTACTCCTTTGTTAAACACATGTAACAAAATGTCCTGGGTCGCAGGACTATTAAAATCTGAATAAGCTTCCTTTGCTAGTGAAATAATTATCTCCGAGTAGTTCTGTACCGATTCGCTGCGGTATTGCTTTACCCTTCTCAAGGTTTCTTGTGCGTTCTTTTCATCTGAGAGGTCCGAATAGCGTTCCCTCATTATCTGTTTAATATCTGCCCACGTTACGCTTACTTGTAGCGATAGCATACGTGAGAGAAATTCAGCCGCGGGTCCACCAAGTGTTTTTAAACAAATGATTCTCATCTGTTCATTATCTATACTAAAACTGATACGGTCTAATTGTTTGATCCACTCGATTCACTTGTTAAGCTATCGCCTGTATATTGTTTAATATTGTTACTTAAGCCCTGAGCTCTTAATTCCATCCTGATTTGATTAAAACTCTCAGAGATACGATCCAGAGGAATCTCGGTCATGGTTCCTTTACGTTACTTAATTTCTCAATAAAATATCAATTTCGAAACACAGGTTTTGCGGAGAGGTGTGCGGCTAATTAGTTTCCTATCCACGTATAGTTCATACATGTAGTACACAATGAACACGCGAACACTTCAATACTATGCAGTGGTCAAAATTTTGCACAGGGGTTGTTGGAGGATTTTTAGGAATTTCCCGGGATTACGGCGTTGTTGAGGTAGTCGGATTGATTTGCTCCTCCTGCAGACGGATGCACTCGTAGTCGGATGAGTTGACCTCAGGTCGTCCGATGTGATGCCCGGAGATCACCAGCACCAGATGTGACGGCTTGGTGACTGTCCAGGGGCCTACATCCGCGGTCTCGGCACCAGTTATAGGTTAGTTTTTACCCTGGCCGTGTGTAGTCTAGTTGGACTAAGCGTTTCCGATATTTAAAACCTCGGAATAAAATGATACGGGAAAACGACTGAGTTTACTTCGTAGTCGCCTACACCTGAGCCGTGATGGGCGAGGCCTCGCTCGCTCGACAAGAAAACGCTCGTTCTCTCTGGAACCCTCTTCTGGCGGTCTCCGGGGCTTCTCTCTTTATTTTCATTAGTACACACATATATATGCACGAGTCGGCCCACGCAAATACATCATCGGCGTACAACCCGCACACTCATTGGCCGGTTCAATATGACGCGCCAGTCAAATGTGCTCCGGGTCCGGATTGGCTAGTTGTGCCGGCGGCCATCGCCCTGGCTGGATGTTGCTGACTCCTGATTCGTCACGGGTCATGGGTTCAGTTCTCGTGCACTCCCCGTCTGGCCGGTCGCACGCTTAGGTTGCAGTTTTGCAGCCGCGGTGTCCGGCAGTCGCCTTAGCAACTAACGTCGGTTCGAGAAAGGCACCCGGCTGGTGGCGCCATTAGCCTTGTGGTATGCGAACTCCTCGACACGAGCTCATCTCTTATCGGTTATAACCTCGTGGGGTGACCTCATCGCAGCGGCTAACAATCGATCACTGCGAGCGGGACATGGATCTTATCTGTGGCAGATCGGATGTACCGCATGCCTGACGTCCTTGAGGTGATAGCTGATACTCGTGTTTTGGTACCTCACGCGGCCTTATCGCGGTGACACAGACAGTACATTCCAGAGAGTCTCGAACGGTCACGTTAACATTAACCATGTTACACATCTCACAAGAAGTCCGATGTGGATTGAAAGGAATTATATGAAAAGAACATGCAAACAAATAGCACGATTTGCATCGGAAAGTCCATCATATTTTACACGAGCTCAATTTTCATTTTCAGAAACACACCTTGTGTAAAATCAGGTAGTTAATACACCCATTACCAAGTTCCAAACCGGGAAGATGTATATATATATCTACACACACACATACACACACACACACATGTATATATATATATATATATATATATATATATATATATATATATATATACCTGTATATAGTATTTACACATATGTGTTGAGGGACGGAAGATGCTTTTGTATAAACAGTGCCTCGTTAACCATACGGTGTCTGTGGAAAGTGTGTGTCATGCCCATGAGTACCGTCAGCCAGTGTTTTTACTCCTGATAATCTCATTATGTAGTTAGGCCAAAATACCCTGCCTGAATTCCATTTTCCAACGGAGCTTCATGCTGTCTATCACTGCTTGCAAAGACAATGCTTGATTTGTGCCCACCAATCCGAATTACTTCCCGATCATACCAGACTAATTTGACCATACTGCGCTACTTGCACACGTGGCAGGGAACTTTTCTCTCTGATTTGATTTTAGTGAGAACAACGAACATCATTGAACCTCCGTTCAGGGTTTGTTTTGCAGCATTATTGCTTGCACACACACCTTGGTGATAATGATTTCTGATTCCCTTGTCCGAAACCCTGGATATCAAAATTCCATCATTTATTCCAATATGCTGAAGAGCCATCTCCATCGTTATTTGGTAGCAACGCTACCAACTGCATGTTGATGTGTATTTAGACATCAAGACATAAACGATCAGTGCAACTATGAGCCACAAGGGCCCTTCTTGGTTGCACTTTTGGACACTGAACCAGTTGCCCACCAAATCTGTATATCAGCCCTGCCTGGAATACAAAAAAACAAGCCCCCCTATTCTTATAATGATTGTCTTTGCCGTTTTTAAAGATGTTCAGTGTGTTGCTACTGACAATGGTTCCTGGCAGCTGGTTCCAGTGTTCGACTACCCTGTTGGTGAAGAAAGACTGTCTGAACCTTGTCCTGCTGTGATTAACTTTAATTTTGCATTGATGACCTCTAATTGCATCATTTCTGTTAAATTCAAACATTTCCCTGAGATATCCCTGTTCCTGACCATGAACAAATTTAAAAACCTCGAAGAGATCTCCCCTCAGCCTTCTATATCTAAGTGAAAACATATTCATTTTCTTCAATCTTTCCTCATATGCCAGGTTGCCCATACCATTGACCATTTTTGTTGCCCTCTTTTGTACTCTCTCTAAAAGCCAACAATCTTTCTCATAACTAGGGGACCAAGCTTGGACACAGTATTCTAATTGTGGCCTGACATATGCACAGTAAAGCTTCCTGATGACCTCCTCACTTTTGTATGACACATTCCTCTGTATTGCCCGAAGCATTCTTAGGGCCTTTCTCCTGGCTGCTTTGGTCTGTTCTGATGCTACAAATTTTGTGTTCAAAATAACACCTAAGTCCTTCTCCTGCTGAGTCACAGATAATACTTGGCCACCCATCAAGTATGGCACCTTCATATTCTGCCTACCTACATGCATGACTTTGCACTTATCAAAATTAAACTTCAATTGCCATTTTTCGGACCACTTCACAAGCTCGTCTAAGTCGTTCTGCAGCAAAACCTGCTCATTGTGCCCTGTTATTGCCCTAAAGATCTTCAAATTATCCGCTAATTTCAAAACCTTACTGCTTAGGCCACATTCAATGCTATTCACAAATATAATGAACAATAGTGGCCCCAGTACTGACCCCTGAGGGACTCCACTAAGAACATTTTGCCATGATGACTTTGTACCGTTTAGCATTACTCTCTGCTGTCTATCTGAAAGCCACAACTCTATCCATTTTAGGATGCTACCTGCAATGCCATGGACCTGAAGCTGCATCATTAACCGTTCATGGGGTACCTTGTCAAAGGCCTTACTAAAGTCAAGATATGCTACATCAACCTGATTTCCCTGATCAAATTGTTCTGAGGAAAAATTCAAAAAGTCCACGAGATTTGTGAGACACGATCTCCCTTTTCTAAACCCATGTTGAGTATCTTGAATCAATCTGTTTCCTTCCAAAAAACTAGCCATTCTATCCTTGATAATTGATTCGAGTACCTTGCAGACTAGGGACGTGAGGCTTACTGGCCTATCATTTTCAACTTTCCCTCTTTCTCCTTTCTTGAAAATAGGAACTACATTTGCCCTTTTCCAATCTGTTGGAATTTCATTTTGTGAAACTGTTCTACAAAATATTGTTCTAAGTGGAATTGCCAGTTCCCTTTCAGCTTCCCGCAGTACCCTAGCATAAATTCCATCAGGTCTTGTTGCCTTGTTGGGCTTTATTTTTCTGATATAATTGAAAACAACATCACTATCAATGAAATCAATATCGTGTATCTGATCACCTGTCGCTGAACTGTGGTTCACGGTTGGCAGATTTGTCACATCCTCCACTGTAAACACTGATTTAAACTGCTTGCTCAGCTCCTCAACCATCTCACCATCCTCACTCAATATAGTCCCATTTACTTCCAGTTGACCAATGGTGCTTGAAACTTTACTTAGCTTGTAGAAACTAAAGAACTTTTTACTGTCCCCATTACAGATCCTAGCCAAATCCAATTCTTTTGCTCGCCTTGCTGCTCTGGTTTTCTGCTTCACAGTATCTCTAGCTTTTTGATATGACCTTAGATTTACGATATTTGAAGCTTCCTTAAATACTCTAAATGCATCTTTCTTAGCCTTAATTGATCTCATCAAATCTGGTGTAAGCCACGCTGGCTTTCCTACCCTTCTTTTCCGCCTTTGCTTTTGGGGGACATGGCTAATCTGAATTTCCCTCGAGTAAGATTTGAATTTTTCCCACATTTCACAGGCAAGTAAATACAAAAATTATTCTTCCCATTTTATGGCACTTAAAGCCTCTCTCATGCAGTCAAAGTCTGCCCTGTTAAAATTTGGAATCTTTGCTAACTTATCCTTGATTGTCCCCGCTATTTGTACCTTAACTCGCACTATGTTATGGTCACTTCTTCCCAGAGTTTCTCCTACAGTCAAGTCTTGAACTAAATCACTTAAATCTGAGAAGACAAGGTCCAAAAATGAGCTCTCTCTGGTTGGTTCCGTTACAAACTGGTGTAAGAACAAGTCCTCTTCAAGGCATTTCCTAAACAGTTTACATGACTGGGAGCCAACACCAACATTTTCATATCTTTTTAGATTAAAGCCACCAAGAATAAGGCATTTCCTCTGAAAGTTTCTACTGATTTCCTCGCAAATCACCTTATCGAGCTCCAGTTGCTGAGAATGTGGCAAGGTTCGTGATCGATACAAAGCTCCTATCATCAGTTTATGGCTGTTGCCTTTCCCCACAGCAACATCAAGCCAAATGAACTCCACAGACACATTTTTTACCTCATCTGCTATTTTTTTTAGAACTGTATAAGCTATTCACATAGAGCATTACACCACCCCCTTTCACTGCTGGACCCCTATTGCATGAAAACATATTGTATCCCTGGATCTCATAGTCCTGTAAGTTATCCCCAAAATATACCTCACTAACCCATGCCTCAGTGATGCAAACAAAATCAGGTCTCCTCAGCAACATAACACTTGAACTCATCAAATTTGGATCGAATTCTCTGAGCATTAAGCATCATACACTTAACAAAAGTTCCATAACCTTCTTTGGCTTTTTCATGTTGAGTAGTTCTATCATCTCTGGATGAGCTACCACTGTGCCCCCTTGATCTACTGCTACCCCTATTTGCTGACTGTGAGGTTCTATTGCCTATGCTGTCACTATTGGCATATCCCTGAGATGACAATGCCAATTCTTCCCTCCCCACCCCATTATCTAGTTTCCCTGAAGGACATGTTCATATACTTTGCCTAACACTTGCACCCCCTTCTCGGAGAAGTGCAGGCCATCCCTCTGATAGAGGTCAGATGAGCCATAAAACCTGCACCACTTGTCCACAAAGGTCAAACCTAAGTCATTGCAGAACCTACCTACCCTGGCATTGGCTACCAGTTCCCTAGAGCTCCACTCAGGGGAGACTCCAGCCGTAGGCAGATTAGCTGTCACAATAACTCTGCTATTGCTTTTCTTCAGGGTGGCCAGAAGGGCCCTGTAGTCCTGCAGCAGCTCCTCATTCCTAGTAGGACCTATGTTGTTCACTCCTACCTGCACTATAACTGTACTAAACTGGTTTTCACTGGTGGCCTGTGCCACCACTGGGATCAGGCCTCTAACCTTGGCACCAGGCCTGGTGATGCACCTCCTATCTCTCCGACCTTTACAGAATACCCTATCTAAATGCCGCACCCGATAATCTCCTACCACTAGCACTTTCTCCTTGCTGCTATCACTATCCTGGGGGCAGTCCTCCAATGCCTGGAACCTATTGGATGTTACTACTCCTGCCTGTTGAGCTGCTTCACTAGGTTGCTTCCCACTCCTACCACCTACCACCTGCCACTCACTGCCCCCTTGCTTAGGCTCACGCCTCCAAATCCTCCACCCCCTGACTTTAAACCACTGCCCCTCCTGTGAGCTACAACTAGAAATCTTCTGTTCACTAGGAACACTTCTCTCTTCAGATCTCCCTGCCACCTCCACAGCAGGGGAAGCTACAGTTACCTGGTGGCCTGTGACCACCTGGGCATAGGATGCCCCTGCTACAGACTGCCCCTTCCTTTTTGGCCTGCCCTGTGAAGCAAGGGAAGCTTTGAGCTTCGAAAGCTCTGCCTTAAGGGCCCTAACCTCATCCTCTAGTGCCTGCATCCTGGTAGTAACCATCCTAAAGGCTGCAGCTTATTCCTAGATTTGGATTGAAAATTAACTTGCTGCAAAATGAATTACCAAATAACAGAGCAGAGCTAAATAACGACAAAGCTTAGGTGTATGCTAGTTCCTAACTATGCAGCACTTACAAGGTAATTACAAGAAAGTTGACTGTGGTTTTAAAGAAAGAAGAAATCACTCGTTGAACAACTGCCAAAAACAAATAAATAGCTGAAAACACTGACACACTAGACAAAGACAGACATTAATCTACGGACAAAATGGCACTGGACAGCGTTGCTAGGTGTAAATATTCTAATCTGCTTGTTAAAAAAGAAACTTATGAGATAAAACTATGCAAATATATGCACAGAAGTAATTGTTAAATACCTATCTACAGTTAAGCCTAGTATACTGCCCGGTTCTGCAACGACTTATCTGCAAAGTAGGAGCTCCACACCGACGTGCTTCCACCTTGACAACTGGCGGCAAATTTCCACGAATATTCGGTTGCGTAAAGTATGCTTTTGTGAACACAGTTAGCTAGGCTTCAAGAAGGAAGAAGGTTAGATTTTGTAGTAGAATCTAAAGGGAATCGCTTTCATCTCCTTAGTATATCATGATTATATCTTGTTTTCGTATTCATGAAGTAATTATTACATCATACTTTGTCAGATGTACCGATAAAGCCTCTTACTAATGTAATGTGATGTGAACAATGTGATGAATGTGAAAAATGACAATGTGATGTGAATGTGAAAATTTGTATTGTATTTGCAAAACTTAGTGTCCTGGCACTACCAGCTTGTTCGCGTATGAAGCTTCGTAGATAATAGAAGCTCCAGATATGCTATTTCGAATCCAAGCAACATGACTGATGCGGGCATAACAGTTAACATAAATTTAAAAGGAATACTTTATTCGCAGGTGTCGGCACTAGCTTATCTCCACTTACATGCGCATTTTACAATGACGTGCATAGATTCGATCAATACCTTTTTGAAGAGCAAATTTAGTTGACTTGGAAGTACGTGCAGATATTTTGTACACACTTGCGCCTCTTCAGAAACAACGAGGACGTCCGAGCGCCTCATCACGATCGGTTTCGTCTACAAGCAACATATGCGGCAGTTTCAATAACACTGCTTACCGCAAAAAGTGGGATGCTAAGATTATCGGCTGTAGTGCTTGATGAGTTCACTTTAAATGTCCAGGGAACGCAGTAGTATTGTTCTTTATATGCGATTATAATGGTAATCGCTTATATGATGGTATGCAATGGATAATAATGGTAATAACACGATGCAACGACCGCTGGAGTCCCACAGCATCAGGAACACTGTACACTTGGAACGCCGAGCCTATTATCAACAAATAAACCAAATAGCTGGCACAACTCCCAATGCATGATAATCATGGTGCAGTGATGAACTATTGGGACGGGGGTGGTCATTATTGTCTGAAATTTAAACTGAAGTGGAGTTAAGATGAAAGTGAAAGTGTTCTTCAACAAGTAGAACGTTATTTATCGCATCGATAATTTTCAATATGATGCATGGTCTATGGTGCTTTATCTCTCAAACAACTATCGAACCTTGGAAATGGCCCAGGTAGGTTGAAACGTCGGACGAATATCAATATTTGGCAACATTTTCAATACACATGCAGCATGTAACCGAAAAACGATCCTGGTATGCGAAAATACACGGAGGAATCTTGTCATATATATATATATATATATATATATATATATATATATGACAAGATTCCTCATATATATATATATATATATATATATATATATATATATGCGAGTATATGCAAAGTGTGTAGGTACGTTGTTATTGCTAAATCGCAATAGTTTTTGTTCCAGGTGCGACGATGATATTCCGTGGACTGTGTCACCGACATGAGCACCTCTGTGACGCTCTGTATTGGCTGTCACTTCCCTTCCCTCTTCCCTCCCTGACGCTCGATGTGGTCTGTGTCACTGACAAGGGTACATCTGTGACGCTCGGTGTGAACTGTGTCACTGACATGGATACCTCTGTGACGCTCCGTGTGAACTGTGACATTGACACGAATACCTCTGTGACCCCCGATGTCTGGGTCTGCCACAGCCGGTGATAAGAAGCGGTGCGACAATCACGGTATCGGCTGGTGCCCTCATGGTCAAGTCTGCAGGCCCTGCAAGTGGGGCGGATGGTGCTGCGTGAGACGTAAGTCTGCACACAACCAGTGCGCTGCTCCAGTCGAGTTTCTCCCGGCTCTCAAAACCCTTCTCCCGGCTCCCAACTATCCTTCCTCCAATTTTCAACTTCCTCTTATCGGCCCCAAACTATTATTGTCAGAATTATGTACTTCCTCCGAACCACAAACTATCCTTCCTCAAATGCCTACAAATTCGTATGTATGGGGAGCCTTGACATATTTTTTCTACCTAACGAATCAGATGACCTCATGGATAATTAGAGAGGACACGTCAGATATTGATGAATAATGGGTACAAAAGTTTCGACTTCAATGCAGTTGGGCATAGATACTAAATAACTACGTGTGGAAAAAAGCGCAGCAACAACAGAGAACTTAGTGATATTCTACAAGAATACGCTAGCAGGGAGGGCTGATTAAAATGTGTCCGTGAATTAGTGGAACGAAACTGCATATCTCCTGAAGATAAACCAAAAATCCACCATGTAATTTATTACAAGAGTCCCAAAACATATTCCCTGGTGTTGACAAACATTACATCACACGTGTCATCCATACTGAAGAGGATCAATCTAGTCTACCGGTTCCAATTTAAATCCGATAGGGGATTGGCGAGGCATTGGCAGGAGGAGGATCCAACACACACAGATGCAGTGATGAAGTATATCAGAGGGCGGGGCAATTGTCTGATGTGATGGTGGAAGTAGAAATATAAGTGGAAGTGTTCTTCAATAAGTAGAACGTTCTTTATCGCGTGTACACTTTTCAACATGTTGCTGTGCTGTAGGTATCGAATAACTACCAAACCTTGAAAATGGTTCAATTGCGGGTTGAAACGTCGGAACCGTAAGATACTAAACTTTGGCAATATTTAACAAAAATGTACAGCATGTTGTTGAGAAACGATCCAATACATCCAGACATACGGATACACACAGACAGATGATACCTCTGTGAGGTTCCACACAGGCCCTGTCACCGAACCAGATACGATCTGTGACGCTTTGTGTCTGGGTTCGTTGCAGTGTGCGGCAGACCGGGTTACGGCTGGTGCCCTGGTCGTAGAGTCTGCAGACGCTGCAAGTGGGGCCGCTGGTGCTGTTTGAGACGTAAGTCTGCACACAACGAGTTGATCGGCTAAAGTCGAACTTCTCGATGTTCTCAATTACCATTCTCCCGTCTCTCAGCTACCCTTCCCCGGTCCCCCGCATTACTTTTCCCTCCCCCAACGACCCCCCCTCCTCCGCCGGCTCTCAGCTATCCTCTTATTGACTTCTATATTGACACTATATATATATATATATATATATACATGTATATATATATGATACATGTATATATATATATACAATATATATATATATATATATATATATATATATATATATATATGTATATATATAGTGTATATATATATATATATATATATATATATATATATATATATATATTTATATATATATATATGTATATATATATGTAATAGTCAATGTAGAGGGGCTGGCACAATTTGTCACCCCTGCAACGTTTGGTCCAGGTTCACTAGTGACTCTCCAGGTCGGGTGAATTAAATCAAAGACGGGGTTTCGGCGACTGAGTATCACGTGCCGCCTTGGTGCGCATTTGACGGCCGAGACGCTGAGAAGGCAGCGCTCGGTGCCTCCGTTAACGACAGGGTGTGAGGGGGGGGGGGGGGGCGTGTCTCCGAAACTGTGGTGTGTTGTGGTGAGGTGCTGAAAACCGGCCGATCAAAGTACATCGCGAACTTATTTCGCCAAGACAAGACGAGGATGTCCTGTTTGACAAGAAAGTAATAACGGTCATAGGAACACAACGCGACATAGATATGCCGTGTGGCTTCCCATTTTGTGCGGCCTTTGCTGCCCGTCCTCTCCGTTCCTGCTGCCACGCACCGTTCGACTTCGACTCGTCCCGGTGACGAATATTATCATTTCAGGCCCATGCAAGAACAAGTCGTGCAAGGGCTAGGCGCACCCGTGCGGCTGAGGCCTGTGTGACGCAGCCACACCGTGGTGGCAGGCCGTGGTCACACCACCAGACGTATTCGTCAGATTGACTGTCTTCGATCTGCTCCGTCCTGGTAACATATGTCGACGTCTCTCCGCCTGCTGGTCAATACAACGTTGGGCAGTCCTGGGGACGGTGTTTTCTCGCCGCCGTTGACACGAACGGTGCTCAGCAGTCATCTGCAGCGACACCAATGCCAGACACTCGCTGGCCGCCGGCGTAACTGTGATCATCGGTTGGATGTTTGGTCCATGTGAGGAGAGGTGCTGCACTCTCTGAACAGGTAGCTGCACTACGTACCATTACCAGGCCACAATGTTGCTTAGTATCCTGACCCGCACTAATGCATGGACGCAGAGAAGAGTGGATCGAACTCTGGTCGCCACACCACTTTCCGGCTGTCGAAAAATTCACAGGAAGATTATCGGGCTTAAAAGGATATCAGAAGCTTAGGGAGTGCTCCCAATATTCGAAATGGAGCTTTACATATCCTAAAACGGTCTTCCGATGCAAAGTACTTGGGGAGGGGTAGACACACACCTGGTCTTCTAGGGTTGGAATAGAGAGATGGACTCGAAAGAGCATCCGAAGTCCTCAAAGGTACATTAGGCGTTTCGAATGGCTTCCCGCGACTTTGACGGTCTAGCGACTAAACAGGGCATCCGGAGGCTTGAAAGAATGCCCTGAAGCTGGAAAACGCATCCTCGAGGTCCCAAAAGGGCGCCCCATGGATTGAATGACATGAAGGGATGTCGTGATACTCAATAGCACATGCACCACAGCGCTACCAGCACACCCCTGCACCACATACCAGCACACTCCTGTAACACAACACATACCAGCACATTCCTGCACCCCACACTAGCACACTCCTGTAGCACAAAACATACCAGCACACTCCTGTACCACAACACATACCAGCACACTTCTGCACCACAGCATATACCAGCACACTCCTGCACCACAGCATATACCAGCACACTCCTGCACCACAAAATATACCAGCACACTCCCGCACCACAGCACACACCGACACATACCAGCACAGTGTGCTCATCGGCTTTGACACCACACCCCAACAAGGGCAGCAAGGGCGCTCTGTATGTGATGTGGTGGGCAGCAAGGGCGCTTTGTACTTACGTCACTAAAAGGACGCTGTGTAGGGGTGGCGGCTCTGCCGTCGGTGGGCTGTGGGGGTGGTGGCTTCGGTGGTTTGGCGGGTGAGGGGTGTGGGGGTGTGGGTTGTAACTGTGCTGGGAATGTGTGCCGTGTACAATGGGTGTGTGAGCAGGTATAAATGTGCGTGAAAGTAAGGCCAACCGCGCCTAAACGGGAACTGCTGTGATTGATGAACTATGCGGCTTTATTTTAACTGAGAACACTTTAGCAAGGCTGAGCATGAGCTGACTCTAGACTTAGGTAGGGCTAAATAAAACTGAGCTAAATCACTCCTTTGCTGATTATACATGTGTCAGGGATGTGTTGTGCTGTGTTTCCCCGCCACCTCCACCACACATTCCCCAAACCCCAGCCGGCTTGATGATGTTTGAGCTACCGTCCCTAACACGAATTTATATATGTGCGAGTCAAAGTTTTGGGAACACCATATAGGTAAATGAGTGCGTCTAGCCAAATTAGAAAGATTACGTTGTATTTAGAAAAGTAATGATAAGGCAATTTGCCCTTGGTTACAATGAAATGTTCCTAGATGGGACTTTTGGATGCTAATAGTAGTATAATTTTGTACAATGTACCGCACGAAATAGGTGCCTGTGATTGAGCCCCAAGTGGCTTCCGCTGGTCCTTAAAGCTACCTAAAGCACATTCATTCTCCTCATTCACTTGACATTCGCTCGTCTCATTCATTCTATCCTTATTAATTAATGAAATACTTGGTGCCCAAATTTTGCTCCCCCCCCCTCCCCTCTCAGCGGTACACAAACACATATATCGACGGATCATTGCTCTATTTTTGAAGGTAGGCTGGCCGAATATGTAAATCTTCCACTGCCATCATAGCTGGCCACTCCATTATTGACAGTGCTCCTCGCCTGGATGAAGGCTTAACTGCCAATATGGGGGCTCATCGAACTGGCTCCGAGGGCTTATACAAGTGCTCTGGTATGTTTGACTGACATACCCTAGCTTTTTAAAGGAAGGTCGGTGCCGCACCGGGCCTTACCCGCCGTATACTTATAATGTGCGACCAGGTGAACGTGCTCACGATCGGGCACGGATCCCTACCACGTCGGGCACGTCCCCTGGCCGTCTTTATACCCTAGCCTGCCCTACCCTTTCAGCATCGGGGCTTATGGCACGCCAAACCCGTCCAAACGTTCCCCCCGCCCAAAACGCTACACGGTTCCGTGCCGAAACGTATAGCGAACGGGGGGGGGGGCGGACTCACGACCGTGCAGTGTTTTGCCTTAACCTAGTGTTTGGCGCCAAACTCGACGGACGCAAGGTGGGGCTCGACAGCCCATCCGACCTTGCATACTGTGCCCGCCCCCAGCTGCGTCACTGGTTCACAGAGACCAGCGGGCTTTTGCAGTCAAAGAACCAGAGCATGTGCTTAATGCCCCCAAAGTATACAGTCATCGCACCCCTTCTCGCAATTGGACATCATCCAAACGCAGATCATATATAAATAAACAACATTACTATTCTACTCAAGTTAAAATTGGCTTTGACACTCATTACCCCTACCCGAGAACATTCAGTTCATAGGAGAACGGCTGGCTGGTCGACTGCTCGCTTATATGTAGATTTACTTGATATGGCAAATTAATATCGGGCAAACATCAAACATCATGTGAACATCATCCCTTGTGTTGGAAAGTGCAAACGGTACTGTCTACAGCCCTTTGTCGGCTGTTGGTCACCCGGTCAAAGCGAAAGCGCGACGCGCACCCCTCAACGCCCGAGGCACAGCCGCCATTTTCGGTCTGGATGTAAATACACTCTTCTCCACCCACCTGAGTGCCGAGGTATTTACTATGCTGCCGGTCCTGTGAGGGTCGTATTCCTTACGCCATTCATTGACTTTAACCTCCCCTCCCCCGGAGAGTCGGTTACTCGGTCATTGGCTTCTAACCCCAATGCCATCTGATTTAAATACCCAAGGCCCTCCCCTCCACTTGATCGCCGACGTGTTTACTATGTTTCCGGTCGGGAGGGTCGTATTCCTGTCACCGCTAATCCCGCCCGGCAATGGCTGGGAAACTGCTCCGTGTCTCTGCTTAAGCCACCACAGAATCTCTATGCATAATCTAATATATTTACATTCATATACACCACATCACATTACGCCTACGCACTTCCTACACACACACTACTCGCCATCTCAATCCTTCTACGTCACATAATCCCTCCGCGACACACTCCCTACCCACCCTGAATTTATCCTATTTGGTCCGTCCCATTAAAACAGGTCGCCTCTTTCAGTAAGTGAATTCCGTTTAGAAGACAGAAGCTGGGTGATAGAACTTAGGTTGATTCGGAAAGGTTTGGGGAAAGAGGAAGACATGTCAAACGTATGACACTCACATGCCCGATGGACGTCGCCTCCAGCCGTCGTCCCTCTCCGCCGACCGGCACTTCATGTCACGTCTGCCTCCATGAGTGTGAGAGTCCGTGAGAGTGAGTGAGAGAGAGAGATAGAGAGAGAGATCTTCCGATAGCGAGAGGGTGTGTCCTGTCTGAGGACGTCAGCCCGTGTGTTCCTTTTTTCGGCCCGTCTTTCAGTTTCGTTCCAGTTTTTGAAGCCCCGCCTCTTCTATCCCCTGGCCACTCCCAGGGCTTCGTATTGTACGCCTGTTTTGGATTGGTGGAAGTGCAGTTTCTTTGTCTTAGGCCGGGTCTGTTGTGAAGTCGTCTGGGGCCGCCAGGATGGTCTGCCGGGTCTTGTCTCTCAGCCGGCGGTGTTCCAGATCTGGGTCACCGTCCCGTCTATAGGTCTGGATCTGCGTGTTTACGCACGTGGCCAGCTGGACGCGGAGGGGAGGGTGCCAGGTGATTACCCTGGTTCGCCGTTAGTTGTTGTTCCCCGATGCCGCCTTTGAAGATTTGACGTCCGTGCCTCTGGGTCGGTCCGGCGGTGTTTGAAGGCAATATGAGAGGGGAGGGAAAAGGTGGCCGAGATCTGGCCGGGCGTCTGGCGGCCTTGTCGGATGGGAAAATGTTGAAAATTGCATGCCGAAAAAATGTAAGCTTCCTTACAGCTGCAATACCTGGAAGAACGCCATCAAGCTTGCAGATCGAAGCAGATTGGTTAAAACTCCATGAAAGTGCATATATACAATATAACGAAAACATTTCAAAGGTTCGAAAACTTAGCTTAATCACCTCACGCCTTAGAACATTTTGAAGCAACGTAGGCGGCAATTCCAGAAACAAAACCTTTTGCAAGGTGAACATTGGTGGTGTCCTGAAGTTGCAGAAGCCATTGCGGGAAGAAAAAGACCAATTCGAAAATATTTACGCCATACCGATGAACAACATTTACTCCATAGAAACCATAGACGAGCGAGAACACTTTGCATCATGCGTGATGCTAGGCGGCATTGATGGCAACATATTTACAAAAGCTCACTTTCAACACGCCTTTAGACGAAATCTGGAAAATAATGGATCGTTTATCCGGACGCTCCCCATTAAATCACCTCTGGCTCTTGAAATGCATTAATTTCACCATTACAGAGCCCCAAACAATAGCAAACACCATAGCTGTTCGCATGACCCACAACAGTTCCACAGGCAACTACAGACCAGATGTCTTATAATATGCAGAAGGCAATGTTCACACCAGTTTCGCACTATTGGATTCTGCCAACACTGAAACATGCAATACATCGTTTCAACATTCTGAACTGGAGCATGCCATTTCCTTCATCGGTGACACTACCGCAGAGCCTGACAAATGATGTTACTTTTTTCCGACATTTACCTGATCATACCAAATATTCATTTATTATTGTCAAGTATTGTGCTTCCCGAAATTTCGAAACAGGCTATTAAAATCCCCGTTCCAAATCCCAAATAACCTTAAGTTCCAAATCCCAATGCAATGTAATCTCCGTCGAGGATACAACACATTGAACGATCTTATTCGGCTTGAAACAGACATCAAGGTTAATTAGAACAAACGCGATATATAGTCCCAGATTTTTACATATTCGCCAAGCTCATGCTCAGGCTAAACCTGCATTACTTTACACAAGTCTTCAATTTGGCTTGAAAGACATTTAGCTAGATGGTTAATAGGGTTCGTATGTGGTACATATTCGCCGTTTCCAATCCAGGTACAGGTCAAACATCTCGGATACTCATTTTCACAAAAACGGGTTACCACAGGGGAGCTGCAAGTCGCCAGTTGTATATAATCTCGTCATTAACAACCTGTTCATCGACATCGACATTCAACCTAATTGGGAAGGGGCCCACCTACCCGCATTTTTTAAAAGTCCCCTGATTTCAACCACTATTTTTTCGAAAGGGGTTCATTTTATATTTGTAATATAGTAATCAGGGACCAAATTAACTGTCCTGTGGAGGAGGCCAAATATACAATCATCGTTTCTGAATCACCAGATTTCAACCCTGCCTCCCCGCATCCTGTCCGAGTGATTTTCTGTTGGCATCGCTTGAAAAGTTACCTCACACTGATTAAATTACACCTGCACAAATCACTAAAAAATGTACAATTTTCCAACATCAGGAATTCCAGTTAATAACGCCCGGTCGCTAAAACGCCAACGTTCTTGCACGTGTACACCAGCCTTGCGCAGTCGGCGTAATCGCCACTCTGCGTGCGCTTCACCGGTTTCTGCTAGGCCTCCCACGTTTTGCTATTTACTGTCACATGGTAGTCTTGTGCCACATTTGACATGTGGAGTGCCTGGTAGGGCGGCTCGCTGGAAAAATTCGATTACTCCAATATAATGTATTAGTTCTCTTCTTCCCACATTTTCTCGATGTTAAGAAATTCGGAGACACACTGAGCTTTGATGCACCTCATCTCTTTGATTAAATAAGCTTCTAGATTGGCTACCGAGCCGAGACCCTAGCTAAGTGTTTTTTTTTCTCGATCCGCTGTGTATTTTTTCTTCTATGGATGTGTTTTAGAAATCTAGCCAATTTTTCTTAGGAGCCCGGCACATGTTTCAGACAACGGCTATTTTATTAAGAGCTTTGTTGCATTTTTGTGCACCGACGATATTTTTTTAGGTATCGGAGCGTTTTCGAAGACGCCGATGTGTTTATTTAGTGCCCGCTCTTTTTGTTCATTGTTTACTACCAATTCGCTTTTTCCGGCCCCGTGCGGTCTCATGGCCCTGGTGTGCCTTGATGGTCTCAGTTGTGTTTTTATCTAGCGCTCGCGGTGGGTTAATTTCGAGCTGCAGCGGATATTTTAAGGCCCTGCCGCTTTTTGCAAAACTCGGTACGCTTTGGAAGGCCCGGTGCATTTGTGGCCTTCCGTTGTGCTCTTAGGATCCCGTTGTTTACTTGAGGCTGCTTACCGCACATTTGTGTGACCCTAGCACGATTTTGGTGAGTACGGTATAATTTCTCGGGTTCTCGGTGCGACTTGTCCGGCCAAGGTGCGTAGTTCCGGGGGAATCCGAAGCAGTTTTCTGGGTTCGACGGAATTTTTCGTGACTTCTTCTGGATTTCTTAAAAGTCCGAGTCCCGGCCTGAAATTTCGGGCATCAGGCGCTATATTTTATGTCCGGCGGCGATTTTTCGAGCTCCCGTAGGCTTTTTTTGGGGCCGTACGAGATTTTTGAAGGCATCTGGGCGTATGTTTGAAGCTCCAGAAATTTTCCTGACTCGGACATATGGTTTTCGGAATCTTTCTTTACTTCAGAGGGCACCGGGTTGATTTGTATCCAGTCCCCACGCCATTTTTGGGGTCACGCTTTGCTGGCAGAGGGGAATTTGTTATGCCCTGACCCGAATGTTTTGGACTACGGACGCAATATTGGGTCCGGAATGCGATATTTGGTGGTCTCGTCGCGAGTTCTCTGGGCGCTTTGTACTTAGCTAGGCCCCAGCGCGACTTTGGTTGACTCCGGTGCAAATATTCGTGGTCCGGTGAGGCTTTTTGGTGCCCGCTATATTCATTTAGAGCCCCCCATACGAACTATGAGGGGCCCACACGAATTTTTGGGCCCCAGCGCGATTTCTGGGTACACCGGTGCGAATGTTGGGAGCCTGCCACTTCATGAGGGGGGACATTTTCTATTTGGTACGTCACTGCGGCTGCTCAACGAGTTTTTTTTTCTTCACCTGATGGCGCCATTGAGAGTAGAATGGCCCGTTGGATAATTTTCTTTCGGGACCGATTCTGAATTTTCCGGTGCTCGGATCGATCCAATGGATTCCCCTTGTGATTTGTTTCGGTCGAGTTTTGTTTTTTAAGCCCCCTGTGCAATACGTTTGGGCCCCGGTACGATTCTTCGGGCTCCTAGCGCGTTTTTTCCGGTGTCCCAGCAGGTTTCTCTTCCGATACCCGATGTCTTCTTTTTTTTTGGGGGGGGGGGGAGGGTTGACGCAATTTTTTGTATTCCGCAGGATGACATTCCGGATAGAAATTGACTTTGGGGAAGCCAGCTGCTATTTGTGGGGCACCGGCGCGACTTTCTGGCCCCAATGACATTTTCAAGAGCAGCGTCGTGGAATTTGTTTGGTCTTAATGCGATTTTGTGGGGGCCGTGGCCCCTTTTTTTGATCCCTAGCGCGAGTTTTAGTGGCTTGGACACGCTTTGGAGGGGCCAACACGTTTTGTGGGCATTTAAAGCGATGGTTTGAACCACAGAGTAATTTTCCATGTCGGGACTGTTTTTCGTTGCCCCGGCTTCATTTGTTGGGTAGTACCAATTATATTTTTGGAGCCCCGGTGCGACCTATCCTGCTCCTAGCAGGACTTTCGGGGACCCGGGCGATAATTTTTGGTACCCCAAGCTCAGCGTGACTTTCAGGGGCCCGGCCGGACCGTTCGTGTCCTCCGTTGTGATTTTCTTGAACACCAGCACGACTCTTTTGAGCCCCCAGTGTGATTTTCAGGGGCCCTGGTGTGAACATTTAAGGCCCAAGGGTCCTTTCCAGGGGCCCCTGCGCGACTTTTTCGCTCCAAATGTGATTTTTCGGAAGCACGGTGGACCTGTGGGGGCCTCAGCGGGATTTTTAGGGGGACTGGCGCAATTTTTTTCGGAGCTCGACGCGATACTTGAGGGCCCTACAATCTGTCAGGGGGAAACTGCCCACAATGTCCTCCTCCCCATTCGGCACGCCATTGTGCCATGAAATTCTGCAACATAAGCATTCAGGAATAGCTCATCTGCTTCATCACTCACACGTGATTTCAACGCCCGAGCTCTCTAGACAGTTTGAGGAAAGTCAAACATCTGCTACATGGATAAGCATGAATGGATTATTAGGCAACGGGGATACCATGACATTCAGATCATAGTACTTTTACTGCAATACATACCATCTTCCGCAGGCTGCTTTAGAGATGGATGCGCTCCTGAATTTTGGTCAGGGTTGGAGATGGAGGTGAATGGAGCAGCAATGTGAAGGACATAACATATGGTTCATGGGACTCCTTCTGTTTACATTATCAATGCAAGTAATGACGTAACACTTTCATTAATTGACTTCCACGGTGTGCTGAGTGAGCAGTAGAATCGAGATTGGTTGTTGTGATATACATCATAGAATTAAGGTCATGATGTAGCTTTTATACTCCAGTAGGAATGGTAAGGATTCACTCATAAGTGAATGTGTAGAAAAGGTTCCAGGCCCATCCCTGAAGGCGGCAACCCTTCTGGCACGTTGATAGTCTAGGGTACCTCAGCGTTTGCGATATTTAAAACCCCGGTTATGTTTTCAATAATGGCTCTGCCTTCCATCTCGGAGCTCTGATCTCACATCTTGACACGCACTTCCAAAGCCAGCACTTCTATATTGTGCATATTAGTCAACAGATAAATGGCCACGAAGATCAGACATTAATGCGCAGCGTGATATAGCGTTAACAATGTAGCTTCATTTTGACACAGGTGCAACTATTTCTATCAGAGAATTACATCTCAAAAGACAGCGGCTCTCAGGCAGAGTCCAGGCGTACCTTAGTACCGACGTGCGGGGCAGGGCTGGCCATCCCTCGGCCACCCAGCCCCGCTGCGCTCCAACTCACAGCCGCGCGTCTCGACGTCCAGTTCCCTTCTGTGCCAAGGCCCCTGAGCTCCCGCGGTCCGTCACTAAGTAACCTCGGCAACGCCTGTCCCACGTGACCAACACGTCACTACTGCGTCGCATGGTCCGGGCGTCGGCCCCGATAAGAAAGGCTCACTCTGAACTCCATGCACCGTACTGCAGTGGTCGCGCTTTCCATCTGACATCAGACATATGTCAGCTCAGAGTCAGATATCAGAGCCGCCTCTGATGACATCCAGAGACTGGCCTCGCGTGGGAACGGGTGCTGAGACGGCACCTTCGCCAGCCTCGCTCGGCCTGGCGTCGCACGTGGGCTGTATCAGCATTTCACCGGACGTTGTTCCACAACAGCTGACTGGCAGAGGAGCGGCACTGCAGTCGCTGGTCTAGCGACACAGCGCCCGACACTCTAGCGACACACGACGTTCAATTCGCCGCAGCCCACTGACAGCGGGCATAGACATCATAGACACGCCTGTCCATAGGGTTCCTACATCACCCACTGACGTCACGACACTTCACATGGCATTCACCATCTGACGACGGCGGCGCGGCGCGCGCCGGGGTACTGGGGTGCAGCGGTGGCTGGCGGGCACGCCGCTCGGATATCGAGGTCACATCGCTCGCGGTCGGGATGACTGCCGGAGAGGGGAGGGGAAGGGCAAGGTCCATTGAACGGCCCCGATTGGGCGGTGGCTTGCTTACGTCAGCGCCCGACAGGCGGGCGACAGGTATGTGCCTGGAAACTTGTCGCGCCAGGAACGGTGGGGGTAGGGGGCTGAATGGCTGGGATTTAGATGCCTCAAAACCAACTTTGCTACAAATTTGCAAACATATTGATATGGTACATTACAACAATGCAAGGAATCTGCTGCATAGCATTTTGCCAACAAATGAGCTATTATATATGGCATCTCGCTTCCCATGCTATTCAGAATAGTGAGCTTTATGTTGCATACGAACATCAGTACCTTACAAACGTCAATTCAACTTTGCATCAGTAAATAAAATAAAAATGCAACATAACCTAATCCAGCATATCATAACCTCCTTTTGGAGAAAAAAAAAATAAATATATAAGATATAAAAAATATATATATATTTAATACAGAAAAAAATAAAAATTAGAAAATTTTAAGCACCATGTGTTCAGAACACTTTTCCAATTAGACAACTCGAGCCAGCCTAACCGGTAAATTTGTGCTGTGAGTTGTTTTTGTGCTTTTGAAGTTTTTCTTGTTGTTTGCCCTATACCATGCCTCCAATGCCATGTTTATGAAGGTATCAAGATGATGGGACCACTTATTTTCTGTGCAAATGCTTACTTTTCAGGTTGTGAGCAAAATAATGCGAAAAAGGGGCTTTGAGTTAGGTAACATAGCAGCAAAAGAATTGTTTAAAAAAGCAACATAGCCTAACCTAAACTACCTTTGGAGAAAACAAAAATCCTAAAAATAAACATTACAAAAATATATAGAAATTTGTTCTGAAATTTCTGAGACTTAAAAAAGAAACTTAACCCAGCCTAACCTAACCTAACCTATGTTGCATTTGAAGAAGACAAGTATTTTGTTTGAAAAATAAAAATTGTGAGAAAAAAATTGTGAAAAGTTTCGATATTATTGTGCTTTAGCCCCTTAACCCATATAACCCGTGCATTAACCTAATTGTGTTTTCCCGTCTTTCCCGTCAGATCCTCACGCTACGTCACGATGGCGGGGGGGGGCGTTGATACAAAACCCGCCCCCTCTAATATCCAAACTAAGCGTCGAACGAAACCGAAAGAGCGCATCGGAAAGCGCTCGACGAGTAGGGCCAGTAACCACCCCGAAAATTGTATCTCCCATAGGAGACTTCACTAGGGGGTGTCTGTTTTGAAGACTGCCATCATGTTTTGGGCTCTGGGGAGTTCACTTTGGGGGAGTTTGACAACCAAAAATTATTTGGAATCAGAAAAGGAACGCGAAATATAACATGGCCCTATAATATTTGTCCACCCCAAAATCAACATTTTAAGTTCTTGAAATTTCAAAATTTAGAGTTTTCAATTCTCTTTAGAATCGGTGTGCTCATGACTTATGGAAAAGTATGCATAATATTGCAGCGATGTCCTACATACGTTGTCGAAGTTAACATATACAGTTGTTGGAAGGAAGGTGGAAGTCAAATTGACCCACTTGCAGCGCAAGTGTAAATCTGTTCAGCGCAGAGTAGGAACCGAGAGCGTTCCACCCGGTCGGAACCGCCGTACACGAGGCCAGACGTCGCCATGACATGCACGGCACCGCCTGGGCCCCCGACGTACCGGTGATCCTGGCCACAGGGGCGCACCACGAAAGGTAAACCTGACAAACAGCCAGCCATGAGTGACGTACCGTGCCAACATACACACACTGATAGCGTATAAAAGGTGGAGGCCGAGTCGGCCGGAAAATGTTCCGCACAGGTTGCCACAGCTGACAGTCATGCGTCTGCTGTTCGTCCTGCTGGTGCTCTGTCTGGTGGCTGCGGCCGTCGAGGGTGAGTGTTGGCGTCCGGCAGCCCATGTGTACGTGATGCAAGGACAACATATAGCTGCATTGGCTTACATTCCGTGCGCCTGTCCACGCAGCAGGGTCGCTGTTGACACGCTAAGCACATCACACAGTCGCAGGGCACCTGAGCAGGATGTGATACTCGGGCACTCACCTCTGTGAACTGTAGGCAATCTAGGGATAGACCAATCGCTTCCGCTTTGTATACCCCAGAACAGTAGGTGGACAGCTCACTCGTTAAAACTCCGTGATGAGTGACTTCCCGGGCTGAATGCTTCCTCGGCCCGCCAACTACGTTGAGTCGCGACAGACGAACGCCAGTCCGCTCCGAAATCGCAAAGACGTGATGGTTCTACCTCGTAGTCCGAGTCTAGGTCGGGTCTCGAGCTTCCCCTTTTTATTTTCATTTGCACTCATATATATACACACGAGTCCGCCCACGTAAGTACATTGACGGCATGCAACCCGCACTGCTATTGGCTGGTTCTACATAACACGCCAACCCGCAAGTGAACCGGGCCGTGATTGGCCCGACACGCCAGCGGCCATTGCCCTCGCTGGACGTTGCTGACTGTTGATTCGCCGCAGGTCATGGGTTCAGTTCTAATGCACTTCTCGCACGCTGATATTGCAGTTTTGCACGGCAGCCTGGCTGCTCGGTCGCGTGGCAACCAGCGATGATTTGTGGACGTACCCGACTGGTGGCGCCAGTAGCCTTGTGGTATGCGAACTCATCGACACGAGCTCCGGTTCTTATCAGTTATAACCTCGTAAGGTGATCTCATCGCGGTGGCTAATAATCGAACAATGCGAGCGGCACTTGGCCTTATCTGTGATAGATCGGGTGGGCCGCATACCTGACGCTCTTGTTGTGACAGGTGTGTGGGTGCTTCATGCGGCCCCATCGCGGTGACGCATACAGTACATTCCAGAGGCTGGCTCGTTGGTATTAACTTTAACATCGTTACAGCCACAACACGAGTTCTAACCTTGCGAATACGGATTGTCCAATTCGATTCTGCAATCCATTAGATTATCAGCGGCCTGTCATACATCGTGAAATTACGCGGTGGCATGTACACTTTTTATTTCCTATTACTACACTTGTTTCTACATGGGTTAGACTACTGGGATTTGAAGGGTTCCCACATCCCTGGTCCATGTTAATTATCATGTTACGCACTATGCCCTAAATAAACATGGCAGAACATCCCCTAAATAAACACATAACATGAAATCCCTAAATAAACACATTACATGAAATCCTCTAAATAAACACATTACATGAAATCCTCTAAATAAACACATTACATGAAATCCCCTAAATAAACACCATACATGAAATCCCCTAAATAAACACCATACATGATTACACGAGGTTATTTACGACCCGACACTCACTACGTTATTCCAACTATAGTTCTGTCCGTAGACGACGAGCGACCACTGCTCGTTGTCTGTCACTTCTGCACTTTTTCTCCTTTATCACTCCGATTCAGTTGGGCTAGGTGCTCTGCCTTCCATGTGCTGATGAAACAGCATGACACTCCGTCGTATCTTCTCCATTAAGTCGGCGGTGCTATCCGGCTCGTCAGGCTCGGTCAGTTGGGCGAGCTTCGGTAATGGTAACGGTCCGTTAGCATCCGCACTCGCTGTGGCGCGTACCTTCGCTACTCCGGTTGCAATGTGTGATGCACCGGGTGCATCCTGCAGCGTGTCTGCCAGGCGTGATTCATCAGTCACACCAATGTCCGCGTAGTCAGCTAGGTTGCTGGCCCTGCACACGGCGTCGGCGGGGACGGTATTGCCTGCTGTGTCAGCCGTAACGGTAACGTCCTCAGAGCTGCTTACGTCGGCTGTGGGCTCGGCGGAGGCGTCCGCGGTTGCATCACCGGCGTTCTCGGGGATGCTGGGCAGCATCGGATCACGAGCTGACGGTTCCGTGTGATGCTCCATGGGCTGGCGGCACGTGGTACACCACATTCCGTCACCTTGATACGAAGATGGCTCGAAGTCCATTATGAACGCGGGTTGCGTCGGTGGCGCTGGCAGGGATGGTCCGGACCCTCGACAGCTGCTGACGGGTTACTGCAGGTCAAGAATGCATACGTCGTGATTCATTCCGAGGGTAGCGCTCGGTTCCGGCGCACGTACTGCGCCGCTGCAGTCATCAGTACTTTGCTGTCGTAAGCAGAACTGTTGAACTCGTGGTCAGGTCTGACGCTGGCATGAGCTGAAGACAGCTCATCTTCACCGGGTGGGTAACTGAATGGATTTAAGGTTTGCCGCTGCTTTCAGGTACAGAGATGCGGTACTCGGTTCAGAGGTACGGAAGCAATGATAGGCATTAATTTTGACCACCGTACACGTTTTTATACAGTATAACAGCGTACCACACCGTACATCGGTTGGGGTGTCGTTACAGCGTCCCATTAGCATCCATACGCGTCATAGCGTTCCATTAATATCCACATGCCAGTATATGGCAATCCATTAAGGATGACGTCACCGCGCCATCGAAGGTGGCTTCACTGAGCCTGGTATCAACACGTCTTACCAATTTGCAGTGACTCACTTGTACACATTACATATCAGCATTAATTAATCCAGCATCGACTTAAACGTTTCCATCTGCGCTTTCATCTGTGCCATCAACATTGCGTTCTGGTCCTTTACGAAGGCGGCAAATTCTCTCCTTCTATCTAGTTTGACCGCTATTTGTTCTACGTCAGCATCATACTCATTGGATGACGTATCATCATGTATCTGCAGCTTGTCGGGAGGGCAATCATCGTCTGACGTTAGTTCTAATGGCCGTTTCTCGGGGGCAACACCTGGTGGGCTTTCTGCTGCTTTTCTCAAACGAAGGGCTAATTCTGCTAGAGGTACATGGTCTTCCGAGTCACTACTCTGAAGTTTTGTGCATTTCGTTGCGCGTGGCTGCGACTTTTCATTCTCCGATTCGCTAGACGTGGGTAATTGGCGTTTTGCTATTCGCCGGGATAATTCGGCCAGTGGTAAGTCGTCCTCGGACTCACTGGTACCTGGGAGTTGACTTGGTTCGGCTAACTGGGTGGGTGATGATTCAGCTTCTCGTCGGCCTGTCTCGACCGGCGGGTCTGGCCTTGTGCCAGTTATGTCTGGGGCCCGTGTCGGCATGTCGACGTCATTGTCTGCTGACCCTACTGGCCAGTCCGTGTCCATGAGCTCATAGCCACAACTTGGCTGCTGGCTGAGTTCGGCTTCTGCGCGCTTAGCTAGCCTTGATGGCTGGATACGTTCGGGAGTGATGCGGTCGGGATTGGACCGTTTATTGATATACTTCAGATTAATCGGCTCATCTACATCCTTCGTGGGTTCCCAGGCGGTTGTGGGGTCAGCTAAACGTAGTTTTTGTACGTTTACCAGGCGAGTTTTTCCCGTAACTTGACTTCGAATAATATAGTTAACAGCGCTCACCTGTTTAATTATTATGTAATACGGTTTCCACGGCAAGGCGAATTTGGGTGAATTACCAGGACGCACTGTAGTGTCGTAATAGTACACTGGGTCTCCTATTTTAAAACTACGTGGCTTCGCTTTTCGGTCTGCATACTCTCTATTCTTTTCGTGACTGGCAATGATATGTGATTTTACGTGACTATAGGCTTCATGTAAATTGGCTAACATTTTTGGAACGTAGTCGTCTCCGTAGTATTTAACTTTGGGTTGCAATAAATTATCTAAAGGGAGGACGGGGTCACGACCGTATAGCGTGAAGAAGGGTGATATTGTTCCTGAACTTCCAATGTTTGCTGTTCGGTAGGCAGCTAAAGTGGCAG
Organism: Ashinkailepas kermadecensis; assembly: GCA_034440615.1. Lineage (NCBI taxonomy): Eukaryota > Metazoa > Arthropoda > Thecostraca > Neolepadidae > Ashinkailepas > Ashinkailepas kermadecensis. Next base: position 158,593 of record JAOTOM010003512.1, read on the forward strand.
GTATTTTTGTGTCCCAGTCGTTTTGGTTCAGGTTGATTGATTTGGCTAGGATATCGTTTTGTACCCGATGATACCTTTCAACTTTTCCATTCACAGAAGGTCTATATGCACTGGTACGAATATGTCGAATGTTCAGGCATGTCTCTAGTTCCTCAACGATTGTGTTTAGAAATTCCGTGCCTCGGTCGGAAAGGATTATTCGTGGGCAAGAGTGCCGTGGGATAATTTCCTCCATAAGGATTTTGGCAACGGTCTTGGCGTCCTTGCGTGCCGTGCAGAAACTTTCCGGCCATGAAGAGAAGTGGTCGACAATGGTAATTACATACCGGTTACCGTTTTCCGTTTCTGGATATGGTCCACAAGTGTCAATTCCTATCATTTCGAACGGGTAATGTGGCACAGGCATTTCCTGCATTGGAGCTGGAGCTGCCTTCGCTCGTCGTCCTGTACACGATACACAAGCTTTTATGTATGCTACCGTATCTCGCCACATACCACTCCAATAATATCTAAACTTCAATTTTTCATACGTTTTGACCAATCCCATGTGTCCAGCAAAAAGCCTTCATGAAATTCTTTGAGTAATTCTTGTCTCAAACATTTCGGCACGCATAATTGTAGGCCAGGGAACGGTCCACAGCGTGGTCCTTCGCTAATTTTGTAAATGAGTTTGTCTAACTCCATATAGTGTAAAACTACATTTTTATAATCCGCGTGATTTTTATCGTTTATCATTTTCCGAATTTTCCCTATTTCCTCGTCTGTTCGCTGAAGTAAGTCAATATTTTCCCATCTTACTAATACATCCTTGAATTTTTCTTCTCGACTCAACTCTTCCTCCGGTTTACTGAATTCGGTTCCCTTGAAGTCTCCTATGGGAACGTGGTCGGAATCGATTACATTTATTTCCTGATTGGTTTCATTTATACGGCTGAGATGATCTGCAACAACATTCTTTGAGCCTTTAATGTATACTATTTCACAGTTGTGCTCGGAAAGCATGATAGCCCATCTCTGTATCATTGGGTTTTTCATCTCTGAAAGATTTAAAAATGTAAGTGGTCTGTGATCAGTCAGGATGGTGAATTTTGATCCCAATAAGTATTGACGTAATTTTGAGACTGCGTAAATGACGGCATATGTCTCGAGCTGCACAATCGGCCATTTTTGTTGTGTTTCGTTAAGTTGTTTAGACAAATATTGGATCACTTTCTCTTCTCCATTGTGTTCCTGTACTAAAACTGCTCCTACCGCTCTCAGTGAGGCGTCGGTATACAACTTATAGTCTTTAGTGACATCTGGATAAGCCAGTACTGGTGCAGAAGCCAGTTTGTGTTTTAATGTTGTGAAAGCGTTTTCGCAATCATTGGTCCAATTGAAGGTTGCATGTTTCCTCGTTAAGTCAATCAGTGGTGTGGCAATCTGGCTAAATTTAGGGATGAAACGTCGATAGTAAGAACACATGCCGATAAATGATCGGACTCCTTTCACAGTAGTCGGAGCTGCCATATACTGGATAGCTTCTACCTTCTCCGGGTTTGGCTTGATGCCAGAGGCTGATACTACGTATCCTAGATATTGCACTTCCTTTTTTAGAAACTCACATTTTGATAGTTTCAACTTTAACTGTGCTTTTCGCAGGCGTCGAAAAACTTCCTCCAAATGAGCTAGATGTTCTTTGAATGTTTTTGAATATATTATTATGTCGTCGATGTATGCTGTTGCGAATTGATTCTGTATTCCAGATAGGACTTTGGACATCACTTGCGCAAAGAGGCTCGGAGCGTTGCAGATTCCAAAGGGCATTTTTCTGAAGTTCCACAAACCCATGAAGCAGATAAAGGCTGTCTTAGGTATGCTATCTTTTGCCATTGGGATTTGCCAATATCCTGACTTTAGATCCAGTGACGAGAAGAAGTTTGCTCCGCCTAGAGACGCGAGAATATCTTCTATTAGTGGAAGGGGATACCTGTTTTTCTTCGTGATATTGTTTAATCTCCGATAATCGACAGCAAACCTGTCCGATTGGTCTTTTTTGCGAACTATTACGATGGGTGCAGCCCACGGACTGTCGGATTCCTCTATTATACCAGCTTTTAGCATGATACGTATCTATTCCTCCACGTATTTTCGTTGGCTAAACGGCGTTTTGTAAGGCGGCTGACGGACGGGAGCGTGGTCACCAGTCTCTATCTCCATCTCAGCAAGGTCAGTTGTACCGAGGTCGGCGTCACTCGCGGCAAACAGGTCAGCATTGGCTCGTAACAGCCGTTCGAGATCGTCCCTGTCAGCGTCGGTCAGATGAGCCAGTCGCGCTTGCTCAACTGGGTCAGTGGGTGAGGTGGTCGGGGCTAAGTCAAGGTCTTGTGGCACGTCAACAAGATACTCCAGATCCGAGTCATCTATTCTCTCAGCATAGGCGATCACTTGATTGTTATACATTGTGAAGTCTCGGGTAGACGTATTTATAATTCTCACTGGTAGTCGCTTATGGCGGTCTGGTTTTGCCACTATCTCGGCTATGATTAAGCCTGGCTCCCCGAAATTTCTGGTGTGTTATCCAGTGACCTCACATAGCACGTTTGATTCACCAGTTGCGTCCTATTCACAGCTGCCAGACACTCCACGACCGTATTGGCCGGGATAAATGTGCGTCCTTTGATCCTGACTAGCGAACTCGCCTTTTCGCTAGTCGTGCGCTGCTGAGGGCGAAGCGGAATCACACTACCTTCGATACACAAGGCTTTTTTCTCGAAATCTAATTTTGCCCGAACTCCGTTAAGAAATCGTTTCCTAACATGCATTGTTGTTTCAGTCCTGCTACAATTTGAAAGCTGAATGGTTTACTGAATTTACTCATCTCGACTCTAAATGTTCCTACACCAATGTTTTTCAAACGATGCCCGCTTGCTGAAATGAGTGGGATGCGGTCTTTTGGGTCCTCTGAAAATCTGAGAGTCTGTTTTTCCGTGATTTTATCAAAAAGTTCCTTTGAGATTAAGGAAATATCGGCGCCCGTATCAACGAGCGTATAAGCTTTTTGACTTCCGACTTTGATCCAGTACATGGGAGTGTTGGGTTTTAACACGAATGTGCTGTACATTTTGTGGTTCAAGTTCTGTTTCTGCGGGTTTCGCTTCCTACGGATGTTTTTTCTCTTCCTTACTCTGTGGTTTCTGATTCCAATTAGCTCTAGCTCTACTGTGGTGGTCGTTCACAGCAGAGCTCGGCCGT